>LZPO01066283.1:132829-160289 GCA_001675575.1 Neotoma lepida
ANANNNTNNNNAGAGAGAGAGAGAGAACTTGGAAAACACAGCTCTAATTGGGATGTCTCCATCAAACCCCACCACTCAGAGCTCAGGGAAACCAGAGAAGGAAGAGGCAGAGACAGTGTAAGAGCCAGAGGGGATGGAGGACACCAAGAAAAAGGCCCTCTAAATCAACATGATCTACGCACATATGACTCACAGAGACTGAAGCAGCATGCACAGGGCACGCACGGGTCTGCACCAGGTCCTCTGTGTATNTATTATAGCTTCCAGTTTGGAGTTTTTATGGGATTTCTGAGTGTGTGAGTGAGTGGTTCTTCTACCTTCTTGGGCTTTTTTACTTCTGTTTGTCCTGTCCACCTCCAATGTGTTAGTTTTTATTTTATCTTATTATATTTTATTATTATCCCTTAGAAGCCTGTTTGTTTTCTAATGAGAGACAGAAAGGGAGTGGATTCAGATGGGAGAGGAGGTGGGGAGGAACTGGGGGCATAGAGGGAGAGGAAACTGTAATCAGGATATTATATGAGAAAAAAAATCCACGTTCAATAAAAGGAAGAACACACACACTCCTTGCAGCTTGCTGGATGGTCTCAAATGCTGTCCTGGAATTGGATCTGGTCCTCTAAGAGCTATGAATCTGAATTGCTTTCTTCCGGCCACTTCCAGAGAGTCCCAGGCAACCTTTGCATCTAGGTTACTCCTTGCCCATACTGAGCGCTACATGTAGGAGGAACCTGGAAACTGCCCACTGTTTTATTGAAGGAATGATTTGGAGGGTTTTGTCTCCTCTGTCACACAAAGGCCTCCTGGAGTAATAGGAAATTCCAGGACTTCCTCTTCCCTGGACTTACCTAGACTTTAATGATTGCTGCCGATGCTGTCACCCACTCTGTTTTGACTGCCTAGAAGCTCAGAATGAGCTCTGCCACCAGCAAAAAATACAGGGTCCCATGGCATTTGTTGTGTGTACACAAGTCACCCCTGATCACATCGCATTTTCTACATTGACCTTTCTTTCTTCTGATGGTATCATGTCCTTTTTAAACTCTCCCCACATCCGCCCCTTTGACCATACTTAAAGGATAAAAAGCTTGGCCAACAGCTCAGATGGGGACATGGCAGAAACAGCTTGTTTTAGAATACTTTTATCCCACGTTTTGTTCCTGCTCTTGTCTTCCCTTGTCTTTAAATGGCTGTGTTTACAAACTAACATCTACCATGCTGAGTGAAGAATGTGTTTCTAAATGATCAGTGATATTTTTAACCTCTGATGGATTTATTCCCACTCGTGGACTTCTTCCAAATGATGTGTCATAAAGAGCTCCTCCTGAGCCCTGTGAGAGCACGCTCAGAGAGTTTCCCAGGGAAAAATGAACTTCTGGGTGGTTCTGGGTGTACCGGGAAATCTGTGCAGCAGTGAAGGTCACATGACCCAGTGGAAGATGCCAGAAGTCTGAAGGAAGGTGTGTGAAGGGTCATCTGTCCATTCTTCCTTTCTCCTTCACCTAGTCGTAAGGAGTGAGCCACTTCTTCTGGGCCTCATGTTCAGATGGGTAAGGTGGAGGATAGCTGGAGGCATGGAGAACTCCCCAAGGAATCACAGGCCCACTACAGAAAGATGGGGAAGGGACAGTCTGTGTGTTGTGGTTTACAAACAAAGTATCACCCTCTGTCTTAGTTAGCTTTCTATTGCTGTGATAAACACGGTGACCAAAAGTAACTCGGGGAAGAAAGGGTTAATTTTAGCTTACAGGCTACAGACTACCATTGAGAGACACCAGGGCAAGAGTTCAAGTAGGAACCTGGGAGCAAGAACTGAAGCAGAGACCACAGAGAAATACTGCTTACTCAATTGCTCCCAGGCTCACATTTTGCTACCTTTCTTAGAGATCTCCGGCCCACTTGCCTGAGAATGGTGCTGCCCATAGTGGGCTGAGCACTCCTACATTAATTAGCAATCAAGAAAATGCCCCCCACAGACATCCCCACAGGCCAATCTGATCTGGTTCCCTCTTCCCAAGTGACTCTAGTTTGTGTCAAAGGTGTAACTGTAAAACTAACAAGGATACATGCACACACACACACACACACACACACACACACACACACACACACACGCACACACACAAAGACAGATGGAAGATTTCCTGTCTCTTTGTTTCCTGGCTGTCTTGAGGGAGCGACTCTGTTCATCTCCCTCACATACTCACCACTAGGCCAGAATGGAGCCACTGCACTACTGGCTGAAACTTACGACATCAGGAGGCATAATAAATCTTTCCCTTTTTAAATTCTTCTTCTCAGGCATTTGTCTTAGAGACAAAAAGCTGACTACCACACCCCGTTTCTTGGTTCTGCCTGCAAGGCTACATGGCCTCAGCTACTGTCTCAGAAACAGGGCCTTTGGGTAAGGAGTGGGCAGGCGAGTGAACCAGAGACCCAGTTTAGGGAAATGACAGTAACGCGTGAGGATCTGTGGCTAGATGGTGGTTTTCACGGCCATTGCTTTCACCACGTGCTTTCTCCTCTTCGCCTTCCTCCCATGTCATTTTTTTAAAGCTAGACCTGTAAAACATTTTTATTGCAGTAGACTAGTAATATCATCATAAAGTTTATGTCGTTGATCTGTTGGTGAACACTGAGTTGTTTTGATCTTTACGGTATCATGAATTATGGATTTAAGAAGATGTATGCAGGGCCTGGAGAGATGGCTCAGACATTAAAAGCACTTGTTGCTCTTAGAAAAAGCCAGCGGGTCCAACACTGTCTTCTGACCTCTGCAGGCACCAGGTACACACATGGCACACATACATACAGACAGGAAAACACTCAGACACATACAAATATATAAATCTTTAAAAACATTAAGGTGTACAAATATCTGAAGTCCTGGTTTGAATTTCCAGAGATAGACATCTAAAAGCAGACTTGCTAAACCTTAGACAAATCTTTTGTTTGGTTTTTGTTCTGTTTGAGACAAGTTCTCACTATGTAGCCCTACTGCCACTAACTAGACCAGCTGGCCTCAAACTCACAGAGATCCACCTACTTCTGCCTCCCAGATGCTAGGATTAAAGGTGTGCACCATTACACCCAGCTCCCTTAGACAAACTTAAGAAAAAAACCAAAGCCACTCTTCTGAGGTTGCAGAAACAGGTCTTGCAGAAGACCCTGGTTTGGTTCCCAGCACCCATATGGAGGCTCACTGCAGGCTCACTGCTGTCTATAACTGCAGTTCCAGGGCATCCAGCGCCCTCTTCTGGCATCCAGAGGCACTGCATGCACATGTTGCACAGACAAGCAGGCAAAACCACTCACATACATAAAAAAAGCCCAAAAAGTTTTAAATAAAATGTTTAAAGTTCGTTTTCATAAGAATATTTTACATCCACAAAAGCAGAGAAAGTAGTTACATTAGGACCTAGGTCTGTGCATCCCTGGCCATGGCAAGCTTGTTAGGTCTAGACTTGGCTTCCTCCACCACTGTAGTACTTTAAAATGGACTGCAAACAGCATCACCTCATTCCTGTGTATTTCAAGGTCTGCTAGAAATGATCGAAGCACCTCTTAGGGAGTAACATACATTGTGAATGCCTAACTACCAAATACTTGTGTGGATTATATTACTCACTGATAGTTAATGTGGCAGCCTTTCAGAAAACATGCTACATTACAAAAAAAATTTGAAGCACACTACAGACTAGAGAAAATTAAGCAAAGAATCATCATGTGCCTACACTACCTTCACTCACTGTGAGTAACTAAAATGGTGTGTACTTATAAAAATGTGAATAGTGGAGGTAGGAAGATGGATCCCTTAGTGAAGTATTTGCTACACAAGCATGAAGGCCTGGGATTGATCCTCAGACTCAGTGTAAAAAGCCAAGCATGATGGCACACACCTGTAATCCCAATGCTAGGGAAGCAAAAGCAAGAGGCTCCTGAAGCTCACTGACCAGCTAGCACAGAAAAATTTGTGACTCCAGGACCATTGAGAAACTCCGTCTCAAAAAATAAAGTGGAGAGCAATTGAAAAAGGCACCCAAGGCCAGTGTCTAGACACACACACACACACACACACACACACACACACACACACACACACGCATACACGCACTCATGCAGAATAAGTTAGAATAAAAAAATGTGGACAGCAGATGACTCCAGTGACACTCTGGTACTCCCATGCTCTAGAGAAGATGGACTGTGAAGTGGAACAAGGGGAAGCCTGTCCTTTCCGGAAAGGCTCTGACCCATCACTGAAGGCACATCTTTTCGAATGGCTGAATCCTTGCTGTAAGTGCTCATAATCCCCAGCCTGAAACCTCAGCCACAAGTGCAACTGTGGTTTTTCTGAGCTCCCTTGTCTTCTGTGTCTGGCCACAGTCTGGGTGACTTTGAGCTTTCCCAGCCTAGGTGGCTATTTACAGAAGGGACAGGCCAGCCGACGTGATATTAAAGTTAGCACTGGCTCAGACACTGTTTCTCCTTCTGCCATAAATACAGACAATATCCAGTCATACAGTGATCTCATACAGGGATCCAATAGCTGCTTAATAAGGAATTGGTAGGATTTTAGAGACGGGGGCATTTCCCAGTTGATTTTTATAAATGATTTCATTACTTGGCCCTACTCATATCACAAATCATCCCCAAAAGGTGGTAGCTTGAGTGTTTTATCTGTCATTAGCATTTTATTACCTGTGAAATCAGGTATCTAACAGACTCTGATGCTGTGCACCCTGATCTTCAACAGAAGTCATGACATAGCTGTTGCTGCCTTCACAAACTGAACTTGGCCGTGTGTGTTCCTATTACTATTTTGGTTGGGTTGTGTGGATGGATGTGTGTGTTGAGTGATCCTCAAAAAGATTACTCCATACTTAGCCGTGGAAAGAAGTTATTGAGGAATCTCAAAAGATGCTACAAACAGATTGTTTGAGTAGAAAATTAATGTTAGTAAAACCAATTTTAACTGTTGGAAAAAAATAGCTTTATTTAGATACAAATGTCCTTGCAGAACCGTCCAAGAAAGGATTAAATGACACTGGTTTGTAACTTAGATGCATGCAGAAGATTTGCCCATCATATGCCAAGAAATTTCTCAATGTGAATGTCAGAAGCATGACTAAACAACATGTAAGCAATCACTGAGTTTTTTCCCTTGAGGAAACCCAAAATAGCATTGCCCTAAAAAGCTCTCAATTCGTTTCTCTGACATGTAAAATACATCCAGAGGCAGCCTATACAGGATTGCTAGATAGCTTCAAAAGTTGTCAGGAATGTAATTTCTTTTCTCTTGATGCTCTGTACATGACTCTCACCTCACAACCTATTATAGATAGATAGATAGATAGATAGATAGATAGATAGATAGATAGATAGATAGAGCAGCTTCAGATGCAGACATCATGCTCATATTCCATCTGTCTGATTGAAAAAAAAGGAAGGAAGGAGAAGCAAAGAGTTGGTACCAACTGGCTACAGCATAGTCCTAGAGGCATTACCATGTGCAAGAAATGCTGATGTCTACTTAAATTTTTTTCTTTTCCTTTATTTATATGTATGGGTATTTTGCCTGCATGTATGTCTATGCATCATGTATGTACAATGCCTGCAGAGGACAGAAGAAGGCGTCAGATACCCTGGGGACCGGAGTCATAGATTGTTATATAGACTGCCATGTGAGTGCTGAGAATTGAACTCAGATCTTCTGGAAGAGCAGCCAGTGCTCTTAACCACTGAGCCCCTGATAGTGCCTTCTTAATTCAAGCAACCATGCCAACTGAAAAATATCAGAGGTTTCTCCACTAAGAATGAAAAGAATGAATTTGGGAGATATGGAAGTGTTGACTACATCAAAGCTGTCAAATTTATTGGTGTGAAACTATCTACAAGATTCCCTAATTTTTAAGCTTTAAAAAGATTTATTATTGGTATGTGTTTGTGAATATGAATGTTTGCCACATGTGTACACACCCACAGAGGCCAGAGAGGGTGTTGGATCCCCTAGAGCTGGAGTTACAGTTGAATTTGGGCCCTCTGGAAGAGCAATATATACTCTTAACTACTGAATCATATCTTCAACCCAATTCTCTTATTTTAAAAACTCAATTGCAGGGCTGGGAATCTGTCTCTTATACACATCTACTCTTAACTACTGAATCATATCTTCAACCCAATTCTCTTATTTTAAAAACTCAATTGCAGGGCTGGGAATATAGTTCAATGGTAGAGCTCTCCTTGCATGTATAAGATGCTGGGTTCAATTCCCAGGATAATAATAATAAAATTTTCTCAATTGTATAAATTTTTTTTACTGCATTAGTCCTAACATTTCATTTTTGTGTTTTTATTATTCTTTTTTCTTGATCAATCAGGCAAGAATTTTATTTCTTTTCTTTAAAAAAAAATATACTAATGTCAGGCAGTAGTGGTGCACGCCTTTAATCCCAGTACTTAAGAAGAAGAGGCAGGCAGATCTCTGTGAGTTTGAGGCCAGCCTGGTCTACAGAACAAGTTCCAGAACAGCCAAGGCTACATAGAGAAACCCTGTCTTGAAAAACCAAGAAAATTAAAACATGAAATAATAAATAATAATATTGATCTCTGNTGATCTTTTTTTCTGATTTTTAAAAAATGTATTTTCTTTCTTGTTTAATGTCATTCACTTACTTTAGGCTACTCTTGTTCCTTTCCTAGTTTTGTAGACTCTAAACACAACTCACTTCTTTGTAATTTGGTTTGGTTTCAAGAGGAATAATGAATTTCACTGTTGGGATAATGTGATGAAATGGACATCTCTGCCCCATCCCCCAGCACCGAGCCCCTAACCTATTGGTGATATCCTGGGGGACAGGAGCACCTTTTGCTCTGAAGCAGTGAGTCTTGGTGAGCTCCCAAAGACAGACTTTTCACCAGAAAGTATGAGGAGGAGCTTGGACCTCTCAGCCCCACCCTTCATCCTCCAGGAAGAGGGGCAGATGGAGGACAGAGCTGGCTTGCAATTGTGCCAACATCCTGAAGCCAACAAAAGGATCCTTGCATGAGTGGTGTCCAGAGCACATGGAAGTTCCTGCAGGGGTGCTCCTCCCCTCTCTGTACACACTTTGCTGTTGCATGAATCCTAAATGGTCTTATAATAAAAACCCAGAGCCAGATATTGGGGTAAATGCTGAAGGATCAGAGAGACAAAGGAACAAGCCACAGCCACTTCTCACCTTGCCAACTCCATGAATCCTCTGACTGAATGCCCCTGAGTCCTCAGCTGATAGGGCTTGAGTTCCTGTCTTCTCCTGCCTTCTATGCCTTTCTCTGCCCAGCCATTTCACTTCCTGTCTCAGCCTTCCTAGTCCTGGAATTAATGGCGTGTGTGTCTCCCAAACACTGGTAGCAAAGGCATGAAATCTCAAGTGCTGGAATTAAAGGTGTGTGCCACCACTGCCCGGCTGTTTCTCTTTTAAACTGGGTTAATCTCATGTAGTCTAGGGTGGCTTTGAACTCACAGAGATCCAGATGGATCTCTGCCTCCCAAATGCTAGGATTAAAGGTGTGTGCCACCACTGTCTGGCCTCTATGTTTAATCTAGAGGCTTGTTCTGTCTTCTGATCTTCAGGCAAGATCAGAAGATCATTTATTTGTTCAGAATATTACCACATTTTGCCTCATGCAAATCTTTAACCGACCTGTTCATCTTCAGCCTTTGTCAGAGGCTTTACAGTAAGTGAATAAATCTAAGTCATGTGTTTCTCTAATCAAATTAATGGAATCCAAGTGGGGGGTCATGGGAAACCCCAATTCGCCACCAGTTGGTTAGATGTGCAATTCCTTTAACTCTTGACTGACTCTGAGTGTTGTCAATCATGTAGGACTGAGCCCTGAAGCTGCCTACTGAACCTTGTGCAGCACATTTGGCACTTACTAGGAAGACCAAATGTAAACACATCTGTGCTGTGCAGGAGTGGGTTTTGACTGCCTTTTCTCAATGATGGACTTAAATTCATAAGCCACATAAACCATTTCCTCCCGAAGTTGCTTTTGGTCATGGTGGGGTTTTTGTTTTGTTTTGTTTTTTATCACAGCAAGAGAAAGCAAATTAGGATAGGTATAGGATCTGAGATACAGACTGAAAGCATATCAAACTTAGTAAAAGAAATGATAGCAGGATGGTTCCAAAGCTTCAGGGGCAAAGTAGGCGTCCAAGAGCAGGGAGTCATTTAGAGCCTCAAATAGGCATTATAAAATGATAAAAGACGTTAGATTGGCTTGGTAGAAGGGAAGCTGAGAATAGTTACCCTTCATAGAAGTTTTATTCAAAGAATCACAGACAGCACCATTGCCACAGACAGCAATGATGGGGCCCTGAAGAAAGATATGAAGCCTTCAGGTCCAAAGAAGAGCCTCATTAGGAGAGCGAGCCATCAAGGGCAGTATTGTTACACGGAAACTTGGGGTTCCCTTTTAGGGCTCTTAGTCTCATTAATATAAGAGTTTAAAAAAATAGACTCGGGGGCTGGAGAGATGGCTCAGCAGTTAAGAGCACTGGTTGCTCTTTCAGAGGACTGGGGTTCAATTCCTGGCACCCATATGACTATTCACAACTGTCTATAACTCCTGGTCCAGGGGATCTGATGCCCTCATGCAGACATACCTTCAGACAAAACACCAATGTACATAAAATAAAAATCAATAAATTTTTAAAAAGAGGAAGAAAACGGACTCGAAAGGAAGCTTATGAATAATTTTATGAGTCATTAAGAAAAAATGACAGGGCAAGAAAACTCATTCTTGGCAGCTGCAGGAAGGTGATGGAGAAGAGAGAAAGTCATGCCTTTTGAGTTAGGGTCCAAAAAAGCTGGCAGGTTCACCAGTGGAGGTTGGCAAGTAGCCACAGAGTGGAAGGAGAAGGGAGCTTCAGAGATTAAGTGAGAAAGCCCAGAGTGAGGGGGAATATATGATCAGGCTTTTGGCTAGTAGCCAAAAGAAAAAGATCAAGAGAAAGCAAACTCAGAAAACTGATCAGGTGCTGCAATGGTCTGTGAGAGCGATTCCACTGAGAGAGGGCTCCTGGGAAGGATAATACAGTATCTCATTAAGGGATAACTGGGCCTTCCTCATCTTAACATGTCTTTGGGTGAATTAGGTTAGGGGGGTAGGGGAGGCCTTCCTGCCTAGGTGATTGATAGGTAACTGAGGAGGAAATAGCTTTTCCTTAAATGGACTTCAATATAGCCCTATATGCTTTCAAATGGNAATTTAAGGCTTTTTAAAATTTTTTTATTTATGTATATATTAGTTTTCTGTCTGTATGTATGCCTGTATGACAGANGAGAGCATCAGATCCCATTATAGATGGTTGTGAGCCACCATATAGTTGCTGGGAATTGAACTCAGGACCTCTGGAAGAGCAGTCAGTGCTCTTAACCTCTGAGCCATCCCTCTAGCCCCAGTAATTTAAGTCTTAAGGAGCCAATTGTAATACTTGCCTTTCTACAATTACTAAGGTAACAGAACTTGGGGTCCAAAACTGACCCTGAGGAAGGGGATCCATCCCCAATGGTGTCCAAGCCTGATAATGCCTGTCTAGCTACCTAACATCCCTCCCCTCCTCCCCTGAGAGCTGATATTGATAGAGCCCATTTCCACCATTAACATCTAGAGATCCAGCTCCAAAGCTCTTCATCAGAAGAGTTTGAAGTCTAGACTGGAATGACAGTTACATATAGAGCTTCCAGACAAGGGTGCCCATATAGGAGAACAAATACAATAAGAAATGTGAACAAATATTCCTGAAATGAAGTTGTATCTGAACGTGAACAAAAACTCCTGGAATGAGTTTGTTTGTTTCTTTGTTTGTTTGTTTCAGACAAGGTTTCTCTGTGTAGCCCTGGCTGTCCTGCAACTCACTCTGTAGAACAGGCTGGTCTCAAACTCAGAGATCCGCCTGCCTCTGCCTCCCAAGTGCTGGGATTAAAGGCATGTGCCACCATCACCCAGCTATCCTGGAATGAGTTTTTGTGTCTGTAGAACTGAGGGACTGATGGGAACTTCAGTACTGTGAAGAAATTAGAATTTTGTGGGTTCAGAAGCTAATTTATCTTGGACTGATTTTAGCTTTCTAGAACATCCATTCCTTGCCCTACTCTGTATCTGAACTAACACCTCATGATAAATAAAGACCTCTTAGAAGCTATTAATTTAGCAAAACACTAGCTTCCACCAACCCAAGAGCTAAGGATGTCATGTGATAGTATCTTGTGCCTATAAAATAGCTCCCCCATCTCATTGTACCCATCTACCTACTGTATCCACCAATGTATTTTAAACTTCCCTTGATGTATGACTTTCTTTGTTATGTAAACTATAAAAACTTCATGAAACTGCTTCCATGCTGGAACATGGAATTTGGGGTAGCCTAAATCTGTGTTCCTGGGCCATGATCACTCATAATTGGCTCAAGAATAAAGAGCATCTCTAATGTTCTTTGAGATGAGAACTGTGGTGTTTATGTCAACAGTTATGGCACCCAATGTGGGGCCTAAGGGACAATCAACTTTTCATTGAAGGAATCATCTGTATTGGGATAGCTAACAGAACAGGGCTCCCTTGTTGCCTGCCATCCAGCATTGCCTTCTTAAGTGGAAACAGCTTGGATGTTGTTTGGTTGACAGTCCATTTTGTTTATTCTGAGTTCTAGGACAGGCNCCAAAGCTACACAGAGAAACCCTGTCTCAAAAAAACAAAACAAAATGCACATAATAGCTGGGCAGTGGTGCATGCCTTTAATCCCAGCACTTGGGAGGCAGAGATAGGTAGACCTCTGTGAGTTTGAGGCCAGCCTGGTCTGAGCTCCAGGACAGCCAAGGCTACACTGAGAAACCTTGTCTTGGAAAAAAATATGTAATGATGTTGATAGTTGCATGAAAAAAAAAACTTTGACAAATTTCAACAGCCCTTCATGATAAAAACCTCAAGGGAATTCAGAAGGATCACACTTTAGCGTAATAAAGACCATATGTAATAAACAAATAGCCAAAAGTATACCAAAAGGGGAAAAGCTAAAGATATTTTTTCTAAAACCAGGAACAATACAAGAGTGTCTATTTTCTCCATCCTTATGCAATACAGTGCTTGAATTACCTATAGCAATAAGGCAAAAAAAGTGATACAATTTTCCAAAAGGCAAATTTTCTCTATTTTCAGATGAAACATTCTTACATATTAAAAAAAAAATCCTAAAGATTCTATCACCAGTTACTAGATCTGATAAACTTCAGCAAAGTGGCAGGATGCAAAATCAATTTACAAAAAAAGTGGCTTTTCAATATATCAAAAATGAACATTCTGAGAAGGAAAATGATCCTATTAACAATAGCCTCAAAAATAATTAAATGAAAAACCTAGTAATAAACTTGACAAAGGAAGTATAAATCTCTACAGTGAAAATTGCAAAACACTGAAGAAATCAAAGATGGAAAGACTGTCCATGTCAAAGGCAATGGTACCCTGAGCCCAGCAAATAATAACAAAAACCACCAAAAAGGATTGTACGGAATTAAAACTTNTCTACACAGCAAAAGAAACAATTACCAGAAAGATCAGGCAGCCCATGGAATGAAAGAAAATCTTTGATGGCTATTCACCTAATAAATATATATCCAGAATATATATGGGGGTCCTGGTTGATTTTTGCCAAGTTGACACCAACTCGAGTCACCTGTGAAGCGGGAACTCAGTTGAGGAATTGCCTCCATCAGACTGGCCCATAGGCATATCTGCAAGGGCATTTTCTTGATTAAGGATTGATGTAGGAGGGACTGCCCACTACAAGCATTGCCATCCCTGGGCAAGTGGTCCTGGGTTGTCTAAGAAAGCTAGCTGAGCAAGCCAGAATAGCAAGTCAGTAGGCAGTGCTTCTCCATGGCCTCTGCTTCAGTTTCTGCATCCAGTTTCCTGCTTGAGTCCTTGCCTTGGCTTCCTTCAGTCATGGACTGCAACCTGGGAGTTGTAAGATGAAACAAACCCTTTCCCTTCCAAGTTAGTGTCGAGCAGTGATTTATCACAGCAGCAGAAAGCAAACTAGCATAACTGGTTTCAAAACACTGAACACCCAAAGAATAAACCTCTCTATCAATTAATGGGCAAATGAACTGAATATATATGGTTTACAAAATAACAAGTGTGAATTTACAATAAATACATGAAAAATATTCAGTATCTTTAGCTATATTACTGTTGGATCTCCTATCATAGCTTCTCTCCACTGTGAATGGTTGGCATTATTACAGGACTTGATTACCTGGAAAAAATTGCACACACACACATACACACACATGCACGCACACACACACACACACACACACACACACACACACACATCTTTAGCTATCAGAGAAATGCACATCAATACTACATTATGATTCTATCTCATCACTTCAGGGAGGATAGCTACCCTTAAGAAAGCAAACAACAAAAAAATGCCAGCAAGAAGGCAAAGTGAGAAACTCTTTTTTTAAAAAAAGATTTATTTATTATGTATATAGTGTTGTGCTTGCATGTATGTCTGCAGGCCAGAAGAGGGGACCAGATCTCATTACAGATGGCTGTGAGCCACCATGTGGTTGCTGAGAATTGAACTCAGGACCTCTGGAAGAGCAGCCTGTGCTCTTAACCTCTGAGCCATCTGTTCAGACCAAAAGAAACTCTTATACACCATTGGTGGGATGTAAGTTAGAGCAACGACTATGGGAATCAGTATGAAAATTTCTCAAAAGCTGACTTTAGAACTACCATATATGATTCAGCTCTATCCTGACTGGGTGTGTATGTAAAGTAATTGCAGTCAGCATGTCACAGAGGATCAGCACACCCCTATTTGTCATGGCACCCTTCAGAGAAATCAAGTGATGGAATCAGCTTAGATATTAGTTGATAAATGGATAAGGAAAACATGATATAAATAACACATATATAATAAAATATTATTCAGCCATAAAAAGGAATGAAATGTGATTTTCAGAAAAAAATGAAAAGAACTAGATATCATCAGGTTAATCAAGACAAATAGACTCAGAAAGACAAATCACACATATTTTATCACGTATTTGGACATGACAGGCACTATTTGGAAAGAAGAAGGGGATCAAGGATGGAGAAAGAGGACAAAAAAAGACAATGGAGAATAAAAAATATTTGTTGCAACTCAATTATAACTAGAAATTCTGTTTTAAAAATGAGAAAAAGTCCTGAATAGATATTTCTCCAAAGATACACAAATGGCTGACAAGCCTGAGGAATGATTCATCATTATCATCACTAGGAATACACACTGCGTACCACTTTATACCCACTATGCTGAGTATAATTTAAAAAAATAGCACCAAATAGGGTGTGGTCATACCCAACCCTACAATCCCATCACTCATCATTTGATTAAGTACACAGAGTGTGTTGATGAAGTAAGTCATCCCTAAATGNGAACCCAAGAGAAGTGAAATCCCACATTCATGCAGAAATGCTCAGAGAATCATTACTGACAGTAGTTAAAATATGGGAACAGACCAAATGTCCACCAACTGATGAATGGATGTTTTTAAATGATATGGGCATACAATAGAATATAATTCGGCCACAAAATGAATAAAATATGCTTCAAATGGATGA
Source organism: Neotoma lepida (assembly GCA_001675575.1). Classification (NCBI taxonomy): domain Eukaryota; kingdom Metazoa; phylum Chordata; class Mammalia; order Rodentia; family Cricetidae; genus Neotoma; species Neotoma lepida. The sequence goes on from LZPO01066283.1 coordinate 146,489, forward strand.
ACCATATGCAATGGTAGTTATTTCCCAATAAAGCTGTTNAAAAATTCAATACAGAAATTTAAATCCTATACTAAAAATATCTGTTTAATGCAATATCACACAGGCACCTTAAAAATATTATGGCCAGTGAGAGAAGCCTAACAGGAAAGACTGCCTGTTATCCAATTCCATTTGCATGAAGTTTGTAGAAAAAGGAAAAATGATAGAAACAGCAAGCAGACTGATGCTTGTCTGTGGGCCCAGAATGGGAGCCAGGATCACTGCAAACAGCCTTGAGAGACAGGTAGGTGATGGGAGCATTTTAAACTTAGCAGGATTGTGATTCTTGTCCAATTTCCTGAAACTCCCTGAGCTGAGCTGAGCTTTATGATAAGTAAATTATACCTCAATAAAGCTGCCTTAGAGAAGAGATAAAAGGCCTCCCAATTTTTATAGCAGATGGGTAGTATATTTGATGATATGTCTCCACATCTGTGTTCATAGTTCTATCTTGTTTGGCATTTTTAGATTAATTTTACTTTCAACCAAACACACCTTATAACAATTCTTTTGGTAAAAATCTGGGAGTACTAAACTTAGGGTGCTTTTTTTATCTAATTGGGTTGGGGCCAGAAGTGGACATCAAAAGTCTTCCTCAATCACTGTCCACCTTATCCATTGAGGCAGTGTCTATCCATTGAACCTAGAGCTCGCCAAAAAAGCTAGTGTAGGCAGCCAACTTGCTGTAGGATCCCCTGTTTCTGACTGCTGGAGTCACAGGAGGACCACCATGCCCATCTGACGTTTATGTGGGTTCTGATGATTCGAACTCTGGCCCTCACATTTGCTGGTTGCACGGAAGTGATTTATGTGCGGAGCCATTGACCCAGTCCTGCTGGTTTGTTTGAGACAGGATCTTTCATCAGACTATTTCATCAGACTAGATGAAACTTGAAATCTTCCTGCCTCAGTCTCCCAAGTGCAGAAGTTAGGAGCATGTGCCAGCACACCTGGATAAACTTGGTGTGTGTATGTCCATCTTGCTCTCACTCTTTGATTGTTGAGCTGAATATAAAATTATGACTTCATTCACATAAAACATATTTTCTTGTTCCCACTGTCCTGGGTTGGGCTCATAGCTGACTACGTCTATTTCCAGAACAAATTCCAGAAGACCAATGAGGTTCATCTTCCCTTTGATTTGCATTTGTGTTCCATGTTGCTGTCTTCGGTGTGTCTTTGCTATTAGCTATATGGCTGCTCCCACTTCCTCCACTGGGACTCATTCTCAAAAACAAGAACGTCACTGTTGACTACCATACATTTGAGAAAGGCATCCAACAAACAAAAGCAAGAACTTGGAAATGAAAGGTAACAAGAAGCTCAGACAAAAGACAGACAGTAAAGGAAACCAAAAGTGATCTAAAAAAAAAAAAACAAACAAACAGAAAACCGTAAATACCATCATGAATACTGCCAGTGAGATGGCAAACAAGATTATTTTCGGTGGCACCAAAATCTACTCTGTCAATAGCAAAGAGAAGCAACCAGCCCAGGTCCCCATCAACAGACAAAAAGATTTAAAAACAATGTGGCATACATATGGGGGCTGTGTGTGTGTGTGATGGAATTGTACTCATCTATAAAGAAGGAAAGTATGTCTCTTACAGGGAAGTGGATGGAACCAGAGAGCATCATGTTACACAAAATAAGTCAGACTCAGAAAAATATTGCATGTTTCTTCTCATATGTGGAATCTGGCTTAATGAAGGAAGAAGGAGGACTGTTTAGGGGAAAGGAGGACCATGGGAGAAGAAGAAGGAGAGAAGACGATGGGGAGAAAAGGGTGAGTGAAGTTCAGTGATGCACGTTTAAAAATGAAACCCATCCGTTCATATGCTACCCAAAAAGACGCTAATTGAAAATATTTAGAAGGTANGTTTTTTGCTTCTTTATCTGTCCACCAGGGTGGTATACACTGTCCCCAAGAGAAATTACTCCATCACCCTGAGTTGCCAAAACATAACGAAAACACAGCAATGGCCTGCTGAAGGATGAGCCGTGTGAAAGAGAAAAGCAATTCCTAGTGTCAGCTAGAAATCTGGGGGCTGGTCATTACTGTAGCACAATGGTTCTCCATCTGTGGGTCACGACCCCTTTGACAAATCTCTAGCTCCAAAACTATTTACATTACAATTCATAATAGTAGCAGAATTATAGTTGTGAAGTAGCAATGAAAATAATGTTATGGTTGGGGGTCACCACTACACGAGGAACTGTGGTAAAGGGTCACAGCATTAGGAAGGTTGAGAACCACTGCTAGAACACATCCTAGTGTAGTCTTACTAATTCAGCCACTTCCTTCTTACTCCTTAAAATTTGAAGTTGAGGGGGGCTGGAGAGATGGCTTTAGTGGTTAAGAACACTGGCTTTTCTTCCAGAAGTCCTGGGTTTGATTCTCAGCATCCACATGGAGACTGACAACCATCTGTAACTCCAGTTCCAGGGGACCCAACACCCTCTTTTGGCCTCTGGGCACCAGGCACAAACATGGTACACAGACAAACATGCAGGCAAAAAATCCATACCCATAAAACAACAAAATAAATTTTTTTAAAAATGGAAGCTGGCAGACACAGTGGCACACGCCTTTAATCCCAGCACTTGGGAGGCAGAGGCAGGCGGATCTCTGTAAGCTCCAGGACAGCCAGAGCCACATAATGAGACCCTGCCTCAAAAAACCAAATAAATAAATAAATAAGTAAAAATAAAAAATAAAAGCCAAAGCTATAAAGAGAGAGCCTCCTTCAAGATGTATATGGATCCACCAACTCCCAACTTCTTTTACGCAAGAAAGAAGAAAATTCTATTTAAATTGCTGATATTTTGAATATAAAATGGTCAACATAATTGTCTTAGTTAGGGTTTTATTGCTGTGAAGAGACACCATGACCACAGCAACTCTTAAAAAGGAAAGCATTTAATTGGGGCTGGCTTACACTTCAGAGGTTTATTAGTCCATTATCATCATGGTGCAGCATGACAGAATGCAGGTATACACGGTGCTAGAGAAGGAGCTGAGAGTTCTACATTTGATTCTCAGGCAACAAGAAGTGAACTGTCTTGTCACACTGGGCATGGCTTGAGCATATAAGACCTCCTCCTCCCACCGCCACACTTCCTCCAACAAAATCACACTTACTCCAACAAGGCCTAATAGTGCCACTCCCTATGGGCCAAGCATTCAAACACATGAGTCTATGGGGGCTGTTCCTATTCACACCACCACAATAATCTTATCTTTACTGATAAAATAACTGCTGAGATGATGGAAAGGGGATTACATAGGGATGCCATTTTAAAAGGCAACATCATCAGGTTACCAGGTGTGTCAAAGCCAGCACCTCTTGGGCATGGCAGCAAAGACCAGGAACAAGGCTAAATGAGTCTGAGAGCTTGGCTCAGAGAACCAGCAAATGTAAAGGTAAGAGAGATGCTCTTTGTTTTGGTACAGGCATTCCAAGAAAATGACTCTTAACTGTAGGGATGGAATGCTGGGATAGTAATAGAAATTAAATTCTTTAAGGCAAGGCATGGCAGCCACAAAGTATTTTCTTTTAGAGGGAACATACAGGAACCTCAGCATTGACCGTGGAGGTAAGAAAACCAGACAGAGCATCTCAGCTGATTCCTGATGTGTCCTCCTGTGTAGCTGACAGGGGAAGAGCAGAGTGACTGCCTGCCATTTACAGATGTTCTCAGAACCTGCATAAGCCTGGAAGATTGCCTCTATTTAACTTCATCCCCAACAACGCAATAGCCCCAGCAGCAGTGAAAGCATGAGAAACAAACTATTTCTGGGTGTCTTTCCTTCTCGGTCCCGGTGTCTTTCCTTCTCGGTCCCCACCTGCTTTTCTCATCATTCTCTTGTGCTGTAGAAAGCCAAAGGGAGAAGAAAGAGAATTATTTCCTCTCTTTCTGCTACAACTCCAACATATGTGCCCAGTGCTGAAGTTAAAACAGAAGCAAAAGGAGGTGTCCCTATGTCACACAGCTTGGAATCTAGAGAGGCTTAAAGGGATAGCATTTTAGACAATGCAGTGGTATTTGCTAGGGAGAGAAACTGTTACAGACCCCAGAAGACTTCCTAGAGGTGGTGACTACTGGCCTCTACAAGCTCACGTTGAAAGCCTGGTCCAGCTGGTTTCACTATTTGGGGAGGTGGTAGAAACTTTAGGAGGTGGGGCCTTGCCGGAGAAAGGAGGTAACTGGGGGTGTGCCTTTAAAGATTCTATTTTGTCTCTGGTCCCTCCCTCCTGTCTTCTACTTCCTGGATGCCATGGGGAAAGGGGTTCTATTCTTCTCACCAACCACCTCCCAACCACGATGGATCTCCTCATTCCAGGCCCAGAAACAATAGAGCCAACTGACCGTGTTCTGAAACCAAGAGCCAGAATAAATCCTCCTGCCTTTTAAGTCATTGCTTAGGTATTTGTCACAGCAGTCAAAGGCTAACTAACCTAGTGACATGTAACACTGAAGCAAGAGAGAACAGCACCAGGGGACTGGCTGAGCCCTGCGGGACTAGTTGAAAGAGAGAGTGGGCGACTGGGGACTTCTACAGGAGGCAAGAGGAAGCAGAGAGGTGTCTAGGATACTGAATACATTGCTCTTTGCTGGCTTTAGAGGCCATGACAAGATCTGGTTACTTGACAAAAGTTTTCTTGTAATTGTTTTTTTCTTGTAAAGTTTTTCATGTACTTCCATGAGCACTGCACTGGTGGACTGAGTCCCACTCCTTGGGATGTCCTGAGCCCGAGGTTTTGCCACACTTTCTCCTCTTTCCCTGCCAAGCCTCCTATGCCTGGCAAGCTACACGTGCTGTGTGGGAAGACCATTCAGTTAAGATTTGGGCAGGAAAGAGTGGATATAAACAAGAAGGTCTGAGCCAGGACGACATCTGCCTCAGGGGATACTTGGAAGAAGTGGGAAAGGTGTCCCAAACAATGCCAAGAGGCTTGAGCAACCAGGGACTCATCCCCAGCTGAGCCCTACTCTTGGGCTGCCTCCAACCTCTTGGGCTAATGGCAGCAGGAGGAAGGTGTGCACACTGCAGGAAGAGTAGGTAGGATCTGGAGGGTTTGGAATTGAGGAGAGAAGCATCTGCTTTGGGGATCTCTCTGTNTGTGTCTGAGTTCTTTGCGAAAAGGAAGACCAACATTTCAGGATAACGCAGAAGGCCAAACCTCCACTGCACCCCTGGCTACTTTATCTGTAGATGCCTGTCCCCAACCCTTGTTGCTTTGGGACATTGTTTCCTTTTCTTAGCATTTTCTCATATGATTTTGGTGGACTGCCTGAGCTATGGGGTCAGTACAACATAATCGTATGCCTGTATAACACCAGGTTCTCACTCATCATTCGATAAATACATACAGATCCACATTTGAGTCAACAGTTGGCCCAATGAGTGTATGCAAAGTCTCCAGGGTCCACAGAGGAGCGCAGTTTTTGTGCTACTCCTGGGATGTCTGTATGTTGACAGCACAAGCTCTCACTTGGGACATTAGGAATGCACACCTACTAGTCAAGCAAGGGGTACAATCTTCATTCTCAGATCTTTGTCAACACCCAGCCTTCTCTGCAAGGCTCTTGTCCCCACACATTGCTGGGGCTGGATATGTGAGGCTTGTGAAACTTTGATGGAGGCAGACTGGATCTGATCCCTTACAGGACTGTATTCTTCAAGTTTGTCAAATGATTCACAAATTAAAAGTAAGGACTCGAAGGTAGATGTGGCAGTGCATGCCTATAGTTCCAGCTACTTGGGAGGCTGAGGTAGGAAGATTACCTGAGTCTAAGAGTTCAAGGCCAGCATAGGCAACATAGTGAGATCCGATAGCAAACAGACATAATAAAGGACTGTCGTGAGCAGCATGTGCCATGAGTGACCTTTGTTTGTTTGACTCACCTGTGGTTGCATTCTTTATTTTTCATCTAAGATTCTTTCATTGATCTTGTGCTTGCCCTCTGTCCGTCCCCATTCCAAACATTTGTCTGTTTATTGCTGCAGAGCCAGCCATTTCTCCTTCCCAATACCATCATCCATTGTCTATTTCAAAAGATAATGGCGACAACAATATCCCCTTGGTGACCTGTATGTAAATGTAGCAGGCAGGATTTTTCCAAAAATGATTATGACAATATTTCTGGCCTGTAGTCTTCCCAGCAAGAGTCAGATTTGAATGACTCTCTTCTTGAATCTGGTTGAGTATTTGTGGGTACTTTGTGGAAATAATGATGGGAGAGCAGGTGTTAGTTTGATTTCTGTTGCTGTCAAAATAAACAAACAAATACACAAATAAAGAACTTTGGAGGATAGGACTTACTTGGCTTAAAATCCAAGTTCAAGGGAAGTAACAGCAGGAACTCACACAGAAACTTGATGCTACTCCACATAGCATTACCTCTGACCAAATATAACAGGAACCACAGAGGAGGACGCTTGCTAACTGGTTGCAGACTGGCTTACACTCAGCTAGCTTTCCTATATGGTTCAGGTACACCTGCCTAGGAATGGCGCCACCTACAGTGAGCTGAGCCTTCCTACAGCAGTTAGTAATGAAGACGCCCTCCACAGACATGCTTTAAGGGCCAACCTGATATAGACAATTTCTCGACTGAAGCTCGCTTCTTAGGTGATTCTAGGTTGTGAAAAGCAAACAGTTAAAGCTAACCAACACATCGGATGACAAAAGGAGAGCGCGTTCTCCTGGCTCCTCTCTTGGATGCTCAAGAACCCAGTCTCTCAATTCAATCTTTGCAGAGAACCGGGCAGGGGATGCCACCAGGATGTTACCCAGTAACCATCTTCTGCCAGGCACTGTTTGAGATGCATGACTATTAATATGTCATTTCCCCTGGAACAGATGTTGATCAGGGATCATTAGTGCTCTTATAGGAAATAAACAATTTTTAAAGGAGGCGAATTTTAAACATTATCATGGGAAAAAAAATTCCCAAACTGCTTATAAGTCATTTTCATGTACTGGTCTTCTATGATACATTAAAAACAAGCTAGCAAGAGCCCACTTTTCAGTAAATGCTACAGATGCGTGACTGCTTCTAACAAATTGGAAAATTAAGAATGAGCCAATGATAGGGACTTAAAGTGGTCAACTGACTCAGTGAATAGGGTTGTTTTCTCCTTCCTGGACCCCAGCTAAGATGACCAGAAGGCAGTTAGTCACTATTTCTCTCTACCTTCTGCATATCCCACATTCTAGGCCACCCAGACCAACCCTAAGCCTACCTCAAGACTAGACTAAGTAATATCCAGGTTCCCCCTTGCTTGACCTAAAAGAGTGGAGCACTGTTTCTACACCCAATGCTGGATCAGCCCGAGAGGAAGGCAGTTTTGCACCCATTTAATAAAGACCATAGGGGACAAAGGTCCTGGGCACCTGGTTCTCTTCTCCTTTCCCAAATGCCCACCTTGTCCTCCAGAATTTTAGTAAACACACTGTGCAAATTATATTGGCATCACTGTACAGGCATAAGTGCCAGTTTTCCATGCCTTTCTTCCTCATGGATGGCTCTGCTGCTATAGTCATCCTGACTAAGGACAGAAAGACAGGAAATGGGCAGGTGTGCAAAAGATGAGTGTTGAGTGTATACGATAGAAATATAAATTTGCCCAACACTTGTCATCTCTAGCCCTAACCGTATTTGCTAGAACCTTTAAGAAATAAATATTTATTATTATTTTATTTGCAGAAGTGTTTTGCCTGCATGTCTCTATATGCATTCCATGTTTGCCTGGTTCCTGCAGAGGCCATTAAAGACACAGATCCCCTGGGACTTGGGTTTCAGGTAACTGTGAGCTGCCATGTGGGTGCTGGGAACTGCACTCGGGTCTTCTCCAAGAACAGCAAGTGTTCTTGAATGCTGAGGCATCTCTCCAGCTCTGTTGTTAGCACTGGCATTTTATAGCTCCTTCCCTGTTTCTTAAAAAAGAAGGTGCATGGGGAATGGTGATTTGAATCAGTCCACACCCCTCTAACTTATCATCTCCAGTTTTCTGGCTTTCTTTGAGCTATCTCTCCAGTTTGTAGACATCCAATCTTTATTGATTAATTTGCTATAAACAAAATCTGTAGCAACCAACAGACAGAAATAGTAGCAGCTCTATCACCTACCCCAGCAATCCCAAACCTTATGAACACTGCTGTGGTCACAATCTCATAGAGGCGTCAGATGTCTAATACCATGAAAGCATGATTATAATCAGCTTGAGGCCACACTTCTGGTATTAGTCATTTGAAGCCATCTTATCCTGGGTTCCCCAAGGCAGAGGCCAACACAATGACCTATATGCAAGGTGATCTGTGTGTGAGGTGACTCAGGAAGGAGGTCCAGAAGAAGGAAAAATCCAATGTCAACGTATACTTTCTGTCAGTATTCAGGGTCTTGGAACTTGAAAAAAATAAGGGCTGGTGTCTGTCAAGTACTTATTGTGCTGTGTACTTTCCAAATTCAGTTTATCATTACATTTATTTATTATTATTACATTTTATTTTATTTTGCTGTGCTGGATGTTGAACCCAGGCTTTTATACATGCTAGGCTCTGCCACTGAGCTTTGTCCTCAGTTTCCTCTGTGCTAGATAGATGAGAAATCAGAGGCCTGAAAAATTTAGATGGGTCAGACCACAAAGCATGGCCATCAGGGTGTGCCCACCCTCTACCTTCAAATCTTTTGCCATTTTATGCATGAAAGGGGACAGAGGCCACTGATTTCTCTTACAAGCTCTTAGAAAATGCAAAAAGTATCCATTTGGCTTCAAAGCAGAAAGCCTCTGCTGAGGCAAGAGCCTCAAGTGTATATCACTGAGCAAGCTCTGGCAACACTTAGTCCAAGGGACCCAGCTAAAACTGTCAGGGACACTCACTAGGAGCCCTGAGGAGCTTCCAGCCTGGGACAGTATCTTCATGATTACACAGCAGACAAAAGCTCACACACAAAAATTGGAATAGAAAAAGCACAGAGCAGCAAGAAGAAATCGGAGCCTCGGTTCTTTTACAGAAGCCCTGGCAGGGAGCAGAGTCTCTCTCAGCCTGCACTTGTCACCTTCCACCATCAGTCAGAATCCTATTCTTAGTTTGAGGTATCTCAGTTGTCACCAAAGAGCATGCTCACTGGCTGAATAATTACCAGGACCCAGAATAGCACATCTGAAACAGGGAAGGACAAGCCAGACAAGCCCTGCTGAACCAGAGTGGGCAGCAGGGAGTCTGCCATACTGAGGATCCCCTCCCCNCCAGCCTGCCTGCAACAGGGCCTTCCTTTTTACTCCAAAAAGATGCCAGAAACACTCTATTGAAAATGCTTTAGGGGACCAGGAAGCTAGAAGCCCCAAAAAACCCCAAACAAAACAAAACAAAACAAAAAACCCATTCTTGATCTATATACTGTATGTCCTATTTACTGAATTTAACAAGTGGAGGTGGCTATGTAGTCTTAGAGTTGTAAAGTGAATATATTTCTCAGTGCTAAACGTTCAAGATCTGGCAACGCACAGAAAAGAAAGTAGAAATCTCCACTAACTCCATCATTCAAAGCTCAGAGACAACAGCTGCCTTTGGTGTTTTTCTAGCTCAGCACTGGTATTTATTATATACTACTTTCCTCTTCCTCTAGAAGTTCTCCAAAACTTCCTGAGCAACATGTTCCCTCCACCCCTCCAGTTCTCAGCCAGTGTGTTAGGGGGTCATTGGGTCCTTGGCAGCATGTGCTAACCATCACTGCCCACTGCCTGGACAAAGATATTGATCCAGGCAGTCATGTGATCCCACCAATTGAATCAATCTCATTTTTCTGGGACAGTGAAATGGGACAGGCACCAGCCATCTAGTTCTTGTTTCATCCACATAATATAGAAAGATCTGGGTGTGTTGAGGGATGCTTGGCTTTAACCTTCAGAATGGAAAGATGCTGTCCTTTTCAGACTTGAGCCAGTTCAGACTCCATNGAATTCCAGGCTGGGCCCCTGGAGACGAGAACTCTCTTATCTCCTGAGATCTGTGACTTCCACCTTCCCCCAGGGGACTGAGGCCATTTTTAAAGTGTTCCAGACCATTTATTGGCTTTGCCTTGTCAATACTTTCTGGAGACCCCAAATGCCCCTGTGACTGCCAGTGGACCTGAAGGTCTCTGACCCACCTAAGTTAATTTCTTCTCTTAGGGCAGCAGTTCTCAACCTGTGGGTCACAACTCCTTTGGGAGTTAAACAAGCCTTTCACAAGGGTTGAAATATCAGATATCCTGCATGTTAGATATTTACATTATGATTCATAACAGTAGCAAAATTACAGTGCTGAAGTAGCAACAAAATAATTTTATGGTTGGGAGTCACTACAACACGAGGAACTGTATTAAAGAGTTGCAGCATTAGGAAGGTTGAGAACCATTGACTTAGAGAATGCAGAATTGTTGTTGGTTGTTATTTACTCTTTTTTNGGGGGCCCACCACCCAGCTCCCAAATAAATCACACACAGCGTCTTATTCTTAATTATGAATGCCTGGCCTTAGCTTGGCTTAGTTTCTAGCCAGCTTCCTTAAATTTAAATTAACCCGTCTCTCTTTTGCCTCTGGGCTTCTACCTTTCTCTATTTTTGTATACCTTTACTTTCTTACTCCATGCTTGCTGTGTAGCTAGGTGGCTGGCCCTGGAGTCCTCCTCCTTCTCTGGCTCCTCGATCTTAGATCTCTCCTCCCAATTTTCTCCTTCTATATATTCTCTCTGCCTGCCAGCCCCGCCTATCCTTTCTCCTGCCTTGCTATTGGCNAATTCTCTATTAAACCATCAGGTGTTTTAGACAGGCACAGTAACACAGCTTCACAGAGCTAAACAAATGCAACATAAACAAAAGTAGCACACCTTAAAATAATATTCTACTACACATAACTGGAACAGGCCTACCCAGCATCTGACATAATCCCCACACCCCTTCCCAGGACCTGTCTATGCATCTGTCCATCCATCTATTGGAACAACTCCTACTGCAGTTACCTGACAACAGTCAAACAAGGCTCTATGGCAGCAGCAGTAATGATCACAGCTCACACCACTTCCTGTGTTCTCTGGGCCAGTCCTACAGGTGGAGTCACTCACACCTCAAGACAAAAGTCTCTTAGCAACAACCCCTTTCCATCTTTTCTGTGGTCCCAGAAGCCACATACCCAGTAAGTGCAGTTGCAAGACAGGCCTATGACTGGTTTGTCACACACAGATGACGTTCATCTGAAAGGCTCTTCCCATGGGTGAGTTTTGGGCTGCCTTTGCAGGGTTCCCCTTCCTTCTGGGCTGAGCACCTGATGGCTTCCTTCCTAGCCCAATGCTCAGCACCTACCTAGGTCCTCAGCATGGAGAGATCTGTGTGGGTGCGGATTCTCTCTCTGGCTGGCCTACATTTTGTTTGGAAGGGCTGGGGTTTCCCTGCCAGCCTCATGTACAGAAACTCTGGCAAGAAGCCAGTTCTGGATCTTCCTTCTTGCTCACAAAGCCATACAGTCAACCATGCCTCTGTGCCTCTGTGGGGCTCCAACAAACTGGGAACAGCTTTGCTTCCCACTCACTCCAGAATAACAAACACCCAGACTCACAGAGGAAGAGATTCTATCCTCCCTAAAAGATCATTTTAACCCTTTTCTTTACTTTTTTTAATCTTGTGACTAGAGTCCAGTGTTTGCTGTTCTTTTGGAGGACCAGAGTTCAGTTCCTAGCACCCACAATGTGTGGCTCACAGCCACCTGTTAACTCCACCTCAAGGGGATCTGATGCCCTCTTCTGGCCTCTGAGGGCACCTGCACACATGTGTGCACACACATAAAAATAACAAAGAAATCTTCATCTTGTCCAAAGTAATCTATTAATTCTAGAGTAGTAGTCAAGGGAATTAACCAAGTAGTAGTAATACAAATAGTGGCTTTAGAACCTTAACATTGTTAAACTAAGCCATAGAAGCCAGACATTAAAAAGTACATGTTGCATTCTTCCATTTTGAGGAAATATCCAGAATAGGCAATCTATAGAGACAGAAGGTGAATCCGTGGTTGTCAGGGACCTAGGGGAAGTGATACTTCAAGTTTCCTTTTGGGATAATGAAAATGTCATGGAAATAGGTAGTGTGATAATTGTAAATATACTAAATTGTACTGAGAAATACAGAATCATGCTGTTTTAAATGTTAATAGCTACTAGATTAAAAGATATTGTGTATCTAGTTAAAAAAAAAAACAGGTCTTTTGTTTTTTAACATCTGCTGAGTACCCAACGTTGAGCTAAGCCCTGAGATAAAGCCTGCGGCTCTCATGAGTAACTGAGGCAGGTACAACGGTCACATTGAGTTCACAGGTGAGGAATAAAACTATATAACTAGGACTGGGTCCCAGAGCAGTAGTTTTCAGAGAGGGATTCAAGCACGTGCAGCATGTGTGGGGCCCACACTCTCCATCACTGCATGTGTTCATTTGCTCCTGTTCTAAGGGGTTCTACTCTCTCAGCATTGATGGAGAGGAAAGGAAGCCAATGTATTTCAAGGGTAGCGCAATGGCTGCTGTTTTTGAAGTACCTATTTGGGGCTGGGGAGCTGCGAATATCACTTTGCTACTGAGAATGGACCACAAGCCTTCAGGAAGCCTGTCTAGTGACATCCTGGGTTCACATTCCAATGACCCACAGTTTCAAAAAAAAAAAAATCTCATTCAGTCTTTATGCATAATAGCTTTGAGAGATGATTTTCAAAACTACTGTGGTGGCTTGAATGGGAAATGTCCCCCATAGACTCTGGTCCTCGGTTGGTGGCACTGTTGGTGGAGCGGTTTGGAAGAACAGTCCTGCTGAAGAATGTAGGGGCAGGACATATCATCACTGGGGGCAGGCTTTGAGATTTCATAGCTGCTGTGCTTTCAATGAGAATGGCCCCAACAGGCTCATATGTCTAAATACTTGGGCCCCAGTTGGTAGAACTGTTTGGGAAGGATTTGGGAGGAGGCACAGAGGTGGACTTTGAGGCTTCAAAGCCTCCTAAGATGCCTAGCGCACTCTCTCCTTCCTGTTTGCGAATCTGATGTGAGCTCTGGCTTGCTGCTCCACAGCCATGTCTGTTTGCCTGCTGTCATGCTCTCCATCATGATGGTGATGGACTCCTATCCTTCTGGGACTGTAAGTTCCAGATAAACATTTACCAGTTGCCTTGGTCATGGTGTTTTGTCACAGCAACAGAAAAGTAAGTAATAAAATAGCCTTGACCTACCTCCAGTTTGCGTCCTCTGCTTTGAGCTTGCCTTTATGAATGTGAACGCTCAGTTTCCGGTTCTTCCTGGCATGCCTGCCAATTGCTGACACACCTCTGCCGTGCCTGCCTATAAGACAAGATGAACTCTCTCTTCCTTAAATTACCTTTGGTCATGGTGGTTTTTGTCGTTGTTGTTTAGGGGGTTTGTTTTGTTTTGTTGGGAATAGAACCTGGGTCCTCCAGAAGAACAGCCAAGTGTTCTTAACTGTTGAGCCATCTCTCCATACCCAAATGCCAATAATCCTAACTAAACGGCTTGTATTATTTAGTTCCCTGATGTGCTTTCTAGTGTCTTACTATTTCACGATTCCCCTACTGAGTTTAATTAGGGTTGNTTGCTTGAGCATGATTATGGGCTTATTTATGGGAGTAGGGGCAATTTACCTCCATCACTGAAGAAAATGACACACACACCCAGTAGCCATTAACTGCCAAGTGTTCCTCTATATCACTGACCTCTCTC
>LZPO01066283.1:162655-172987 GCA_001675575.1 Neotoma lepida
ATCCAACCACCCAATCATCCTTGTATATAGTGGCCTTTTGGGAACTCACAGAACAAAAAGAATGGAGAAAATTCCTCGCCTGCCCCCTCCGCCTCTGGAGACCTATAGAGAGCTACAACAGAGTGANCACCACCCTCACTCANAGCTCACTCCTCTAGTCTCATGTTCTCCTCCTCTTTCTTCATCTGCCTAGCANCACCGTCTTCATGACTCCAATCAACTGCAGGGAGCGTTGAGTCCTCCCCCTCTCNTCCCTCCCCAGAACAAAGCAGGATACAGATAGGAAGGGGTGGAGGAACACTGGCAGTTACTGGGCACCGATGGCCATTCTGGGGACCAGACACACTGCCTGTCTANAGCACTTAATGCACCTGATGGTAGCCTGTGCCAGTGCCTACAGGGAAGCCTCCTCACCACCTCTAAATGGGTTTCCTGAATGGCTTGTTCCTATATTTAAAGGAGGGGGGGAATGGTAAGTCATCCCAGATTTAAGCAGTGTACATTTTCGTCTGTTCACAGATGGTGGCCTTTATTAACGGAATGAGCAGCTTTTAGTCAGTGCCTGCTGAGGACTTGANGGCTGCTCAGAACTTCAAACTTCCACAATCAATGGCTTGGAGTCACAGCACCCAGACCGACAGACATAAAAAAGGACATGTTTAGAGAATAATTCACTAAGCCCACTTGTAACTCCACCAAACTGAAGCTTACCATTGACATGTCTATCACAACATACAGGACACTCAACAGAGCCTGTCCTCTTCAGTCCTCCTCTCCCAATTCAGTGTGCCTTTGACTCATANGAGGTTACGTTCTTAAACTGTCACAATTAAATTTTACACCTATTTTATTCTCTCAAGAGTGAATGTGAAAACAGATGCACTTTTCTAGGAAGCAATTTACTAGTAAACAAAAGCCCTAAAAATGCCCCACTGCTTCCTCTTGCCAATTCCACTTCTGAGAATCTACCCACAGGAAAGGGCTGATTCGATGATGGCTGGTGCACAAAGTACAGCTTAGGTAAGAGATCCATCTAATGTCATAAAGGGGAAAAAATGGACATAATCAAAACAGCCAATGGAGGAGTGTTCACTTAGGAAGCATGGGCAAGATTCGTCTGTAGGGATTAGTCATTATGGGCATGTGGGGTTCTTCACTGTGTGAGAGGACCATTCTTGATAAAATGTGAAGCAGGAAGAATAGGGGACAGAAGTTCAAAGCCAGCACAACCTCAGGGAGCTCTTACAGACACACAACGGACATGTTGTGAACAAGGCACTGGAGGAAACACCCCAAAATGATCAGGGCTGTGATGGGGTAACATTTATTCCTCATGTATCTTCATTTCCCAAAGTTCAAGGATGAACAAGTTCTCACTTGTGTGATCTACCGAAATAAAGGTCTTGAAAACAGGACGGAGGACTAGACAGTTGGCTCAGTGGTTTAGAGCATTTGTTCTTGCAAAGAACCCAGGTTTGATTCCCAGCACCCACATGGTGGCTCACAACCATCCTTAACTCCAGTTCTGGGGGATATGATGCCCTCATTGACCTCTGTAGGCACCAGGCACAAATGTGCATATAGATGCACACAGGGAAAAAAATTACACACAATTTTTTAATCTTTTTTAAAATTTTAATTAAAATAAAATAAATCAAGAAGGCCGGGGTATATATAGCTCAGTGGTAGAGCAGCACTCCGCATGCTCGAGGACCTTGGGTTCCATCCCGACACTACCCCAGAAGGAAGCTGTGTAGAAATTCACCACCAAGCCCATTCTTGACTACGATGTACTCCTTTTTATTAAATTATAAAACTGCTGATGTCAGTACATACACTGATATAAAGGAAACAAAATACTCTTTTCTCAGCTCTCTGTTTCTGGAGCCCATGGTTTTCAACAGACAACAACCGAAAACCTAGACTAAATTCTTGGCCTCCAAGCTATGCAGCATTGACAACCAAACTACCAAGTGTAGCTGTCCTATATACAGTTGGAATTTATGGAAAATACTATAAAGACAATGCCCCAAAAAGATGGCATGATGCAGGGGGCAGTTACAGCTGCTAAAGTGGTATAAAAATTTAGTCAAAATAAAGTTTTAGTTCATTATAGCTTCGCATAAGCTTCAGGAAAGAAAACTTAAGACACATCTTGTCAAAGGCACTTAGAGAGTTGTAATAAAATACTTGTGAATTTAGTTTGAGACAGAGTATTTTTTTTACTCCTTTTTCACGTTTGCTTCACACTGAAGCAGTGTTGGAAGGCAGCTATGAATGAGGAAAAATAGTTATTGCTCCTTAATATACATATTAAAAAATACAGAGAGCTTAATACAGATTTTGGTCCACACCAAAGCAAGTAACAGTGTCAGACTGTAGTGTTTCTCTTCATTCTGAGCAAAAAGTCATCATCAGCTTTACCCCAGTCCCACAGACAGAGCCTTCAGTTGGTAATTGGTGCTGTCCGTCACCTGGGTCCCCACCATATCCCTGCAGGGCACTTTCACTGGAGAAGAACTCCAGGTCGGCCCAGCAAGAGTCCGTGCACAGCCATCTATAATTCCGTGTCTCGGTACCGGGAGGACTGGCTGTAGTAACCACGCTTCGAGTGTGCCGCCAACTGTTGGCGGTATTCCTCCTCCTCCTCTGGATCACTGCCGTAGCTGGTGTCCTGGTAAAGTCTGGACGGAGCTTTCTGTGGCTCTGGAGGTCTAGAACTAACAAAATAAGGGTATCACACAGCCTGCATCATCCAGCTGCCCACAGGGTCACTGAAGCTATGAGCCCAGCAGGCTGATCATTTCCTGACCCCTGAGCATATTCTACCACCAGCTAGGGTACTGCTGGTCCCTCTTCAGGTTCACAGGCTGAGAGGAGAAGAGATACAGTATGGGTCAAGGCCAAGGCCTATTTGGGCAGCTATATGTTGTCTGAACTAACATAGGAAGGCTGTACCTGTTGCACTCCTATGCTCCCCTGATGGGGATATCTTTCTGTATACTGTGAATATGTGTTGCTCTGATGGGTTGATAAATAAAATACTGATTGGCCAGTAGCCAGGCAGGAAGTATAGGCAGGATAAGCAGACAAGGAGAATTCTGGGAAGAGGAAGGCTGAGTCAGGAGATGCCAGCCAGCTGCCCAAGGAGCAACATTTAATGGGATGCAGGTAAAGCCACGGAACACGTGGCAAAACATATAGATTAATAGAAATGGGTTAATTTAAGTGTAAGAGCTAGTCAGGAATAAGCCTGAGCTAATGGCCAAGCAGTTATAATTAATATAAGCCTCTGAGTAATTATTTTATAAGCAGCTGTGGGGCCGTGGGTCCTGGCAGGACCCGGACAAAACTTTCTCCTACACTCCCCACTACAGCCCCACTCAGAAGTAAGTTCTCTGCCCATGTCAAATCAATTATATCAAGTTTCTCTGTCAGGGTCATCTTAGTCAACTGTGTGGGCATTCAAATAGTAACCATCATGCCTCCAGTTTCTCAGTGCTTTTAAGACAAGGCTCCAGCTTCCACAAGTGGGAGACAACTCTGTGAGCTCTCCACAGGAAGAGAAGAATAATGCCTGTTGCAGTCCTTCAGACCTAGTTCAGCACAAGTGGCCCAACTGTGCATGGTGATACAATGGAATTAAGGAGTTTGGCTAAAAGCCAGTAAACAG
The DNA here is from genome assembly GCA_001675575.1 of Neotoma lepida. Classification (NCBI taxonomy): domain Eukaryota; kingdom Metazoa; phylum Chordata; class Mammalia; order Rodentia; family Cricetidae; genus Neotoma; species Neotoma lepida. The sequence goes on from LZPO01066283.1 coordinate 166,329, forward strand.
GACAAAAAAAGCCCCAGCCTTAAAAATTCTGCTCATGTGTCCTCCTAATATAATACAAGGCTCCAACGTACCAGAGGGTACTGGGCACACAAGTCAAGTGACCAGAAACGTCTGATTCTGTAATCTTTTTGAGACAGAGTCTCTCTACATAGCCCTGGCTGTCCTGGAACTCACAGAGATCCCCCTGCCTCCACCTGGCTTTTGGTTCTGTAATCTTAATAGTTAAGTTTGACTGACAGGATGAGGTGCACAGTCAGCCTGGGAAGGAAATTCTCTCATTGCTCTGCCAACTGGGTAGAGCAAACTCTTCGAATCCAAATGCTAGAGAAGCCTCCTCCTCTGGCCTACACCCACTGAACAGCCCTTACCTCATGTGCGGGGGCAAGCCGGCATCTGGCTTGGGGGCTTTGATAGGTACTGCATAGATATCAGGGTGCTTCTGGGCGATTTCAATCTGTAGCAGTTAGGAAACAGAAGGAGAGGATGGGTGATGGTATGGTTCTCTCGCTGGTTACCTGCAGGCCCTATCCTGTCCCCATATCCTATCACCTTTTCTCCCCGTTCATTTCCAGACAAAGATAAATAGATGTTTCCATGGTTGGGTGGGGTCTCGTGGAATGTGCCAAATGGTGAGGACCAAAGCATGGGGAGGAGCCCTGAGACAGTACACTGAAGTAAGTAATTTGACAAAAGAAACCAATACTGTCTGACTCCATGTACGTGAGGCCCCTAAACCATCCAATGCAGAGAGGCAGATGGTAGAATGATGTGGCCGCGGATGGAGGAGGAAATGGGGACCACTGTCAGCTGGGTACAGTTTCACTTGGGAACTGAGCATGTCCTGTGCCTGGGTCACCCAGGGCAACGTCAGCAAGGTCTCACGAAGTGGAGGGGGAGGGTGGCTGGGGAAAAGCCTGTCTTGCCTCTGTCCCTTTCTTTGGAGGGAAAGAGTCTCACTGTGTCACCCAGGCTAATCTCCAACTAGGCTCCAGTGATTCTCCTACACCAGCCTCCAAGCTGCTGGGACTGCAGTGGGGCTCCCATGTCTGGCATCACTCAAGTTCTTTGATACTGAAATGTTTCATATGCATTTCAAAAATTCAAACAGCTAAAAAACTACAGCCTACAGGCCCAATGACCACTAATATATCCTATGGAAAATCTGGGAACATATAAAAGACTTGTGGACCCCACATAACCACCACCCATGTTTCAGCTAAAAGAACTTCTGAGAGGTACTGACGCTCACTCTCTAACCCAGAGCAAGACACACAAATCTGAAGAATGGAGGCTGATGCTTGCTCATTTGGACTGCTAGGGGTTTTTTTTCTTTTCTTTTCTTTTCTTTTCTTTTCTTTTCTTTTCTTTTCTTTTCTTTTCTTTTCTTTTCTCTTCTCTTCTTTTCTTTTCTATTCTCTTCTCTTCTCCTCTCTCCTCCTCTCCTCTCTTCTCCTCCCCTCCTCCTCCTCCTCTCTCTCTCTCTCTCTCTCTCTCTCTCTCTCTCTCTCTCTCTCTCTCATTTGTTTTTGTTTTCTAAGACAGGGTTTCTCTGTATAACCCTGACTGTCCTGGAACTCACTTTGTAGATTATACTCAAGTGCTGGGATCAAAGACGTGCACCACCACACCCGGCTCTGTTCCAATCAGAAGATTGAAAGCAAAAAGGACGTGCTGACAGCAGGCAATCTGGAAGTGGCACACAGAACTGTGCATCTGACTGTGCCTGGCATGAGGGCAGTGGGAAAAGCAGTATGTGTTGCTACACTGAGAGCAAACGTCTTGAAATCTCACTAGGGGAAGCTAAGATGCTCTGGTAGTTTAAAACAATTACCCTTGCATTCTGTGCTTCTTGGAGCTCCTGCATCCTCTGTAATTTTGCTTTGTGGTCCATCTTCTCGAATATTTTCACTCTTCCCAGGACTGATCTGGGAGCATCTTCCTGCTCCTCGGTGCTCTCTCCCACCTCCTCGCTCTCAGGTACAGGGACGGGAGTGGAAGGCTTCAGGATGGATCGCCCAAAAGCAGGTTTCACTGCAACGGGGGGAGGACACCCTTTGGTAGACCCCCCTGGGGTTTCACTGCCAGCCATGGCAGAAGGGTTTGACTTGGAGTAGTCGTAGGAGTCTTCTCTGTTCTGGTTTCTGGCCTGCAAAGAGCAATGGCATGCCTCATGAGCTTGAGCTTTTAATTGATTTCCAGAACTACATTAGTGATTTAATACATTGTGTTTCCTGATCAGTTTCCAAAGGTGGGCAATGTAACCATCTTTACAAAGAACCAAATATGACAGGGCCAACAGCCACCAGTCAGGCATCTTGAGCCCTACTTGAGGATGACAGAAATACTGGCAGAAAAACCACCAATAGCCAGAGGTAGAACAGACCCACATGATTTCATGGTGGAGAAGATTGAATCTCACAGAAGACCTCAGAAGAAATCAGTTTTGGAAATGAAAAAGAGGTTTTTCTGAGGTCAAGCTGCATGGAGGGTATGAGATTGGGCCAAAAAGTGAGACCTGTGCTTGGCTGTGGAGCAACGACTGTCTCTTATACACATCTAGATGTGTATAAGAGACAGGTGCATGGAGGGTATGAGATTGGGCCAAAAAGTGAGACCTGTGCTTGGCTGTGGAGCAACGAAGCTGGGCTGGAGTCGGGGTGAGGTAGGCAGAACACCATGCCGGCAGCCATGGCTCCTTCGTGTTCCATTCTAGTCCTGCTGCANGCCTTCGGTGTTGTATTATGTAAAGTCACTAATTACTGCTGACAGCTTACATGGTCAATGTTTTCTTCTCATCTAAATTACTGAGTTACAAAAAATCCTACTGAGCTACAAGGAAAAGCCTATCGTTACAGGCTGATTGTGGTCTGGAGCAACAAGCCACATGCCACACACCCTGGAGCCCTCCTGTTGATTCTCTTCTAGATACTTTATTAATTTAATAAATTAAGATGCTTTTATAGTGAGAGGCATTCCAGACAACAGCAATGCCTCTTTTCCTCAGCAGATCGCCAGTGAGGATCTCTGGGCATCCAAATTAGATTGTGGGCAGAAAACTTTAACCGGATAGAAAAAGAACAACGCCCTGAGATGGGTGGTTGGAGCATGCAGCCTTTGACTACATTTCACTTTTTCTACCAACAAAACAAAACAAAACAAAAACAAAAACAAATAAATAAATAAAAAGTAAATAAATGAAATAGGCCTGGCGGTGGTGGCGCACGCCTTTAATCCCAGCACTTGGGAGGCAGAGGCAGGCGGATCTCTGTGAGTTCGAGGCCAGCCTGGGCTACCGAGTGAGTTCCAGGAAAGGCGCCAAAGCTACACAGAGAAACCCTGTCTCAAAAAACCAAATAAATAAATAAATAAATAAGTAAATAAATAAACAAATAAATAAATGAATGAACAAATGAAATAACTCTTATTCTCTGTGAATCCTAAAATAATACACTTTCCTAATGTTGTTTTTTGTGCCTATCTCTCACACATCCCTGGTTTTTAGGCTCACTCAATGCCCTGAAGGACAGGCTCTCACAGAGTACGTGGTAAATCCAACATCCTCTCATTGTGTGTGCTCCCACGGCTGCCCAGGGGCTCCAAGGCACCTGTGTCCTCCTCCTTCCCATCCTGGGCTTCCCAGCCACATACCTTGGGCGGCTCTGGCTTGAATGCTGGGGGCGGGCTACCATCCCTAAGTTGATCTCTGCTAGCAGCCCTCCTCATCTGAGCTCGTGGCTCTGGGCTGGGTTTCCTTATGCTCTACAAAACATAAATGTTCATTCATACCAAGAGCATCCAAGCAGAGAGAAGACAGCACTCTGCTCTGCTGGATTTCTGAAACCTTAAGGAAATGGAGACGCCGACTAGCCAAGGCAGTGCTCTCCTACTGCCAAGAGAAGTATCAACCATCCTTCGCTAGAAAGCTCAGGACACACTTCACTAAACTGGCTGAGTACAAGGCGGCAGGCTCTATCTTTAAAGGAAGAAAGAAACAAAACAAAATACTCCTAAAAGTCTGTGTCACTACCAGCAGTATTCCTTAGCATTAGCTGGTTCTATATCTGTAGACATTAACTTACTCTTTACTACTTGTTTACTGTATATTAATAGTCTCTCTCCCTCTGTCTCTCTCTGTCTCTCTCTGTCTCTCTCTGTCTCTCTCTCTCTGTGTGTGTGTGTGTGTGTGTGTGTGTGTGTGTGTGTGTGTGTGAGGCTATTTTTTGGGGGGGATACTTCTATCTCATTTATCATTTACTAGAATGAGTTAACCTGCTAAAGGGCAGTCCATAACAATTATGATCCAGATGTGCTTAGATAATCTTGTCCACAAAGATCATCATTCCAATGTTCTCTGAGGTGCAATTGATAACTGCTCGACCCTGCATTAGTGCCCACTGACACAGTTTGTAGGACTGTGTAAACTAGCTAGCGGATACACAGTGCACCTGATCACACGCATAAAATCCATTTAAAAAGTATAGAGAGAAGGAAACTGATGGGGAAACACTCAGGAACTCTGATAACATTAGGAGGTTAAAGGTCGAGGGGAAAGAAAAGCAGGGCTCCTAAGAGTACAGAGAGAGGCCTAATCAAAGGTTACAAGCAAATACAGCAATAATGTATTCATAAAGTTCCATTTGTAATTTGGACAGTTGGCACATAAAGCCAATATTTATGCGTTACTCCCAAGGACTAGAGAGTGGTGAATGGTACCACTCAGCCTCTTCCAATGCCACAAGCTGGCTCCACTTTCCATGGACCACAGCCACAACCATGTAGGCACTGACTCACAGTGGGCCTTCCTAGCAATCCTCTGCTCTGATCCTTGAGGATACTTTCTACAGCACCCTCAGTTAACACTCTTCCTGCTCATGGCCTCACAGCGGACAGCAAGCTGTGCCTCGCCTCACCTCCTCGTGCTGCACCGGCTCCGAGGAGCGGGTGATGGAAGACACCAGCGGCTCCTCAGCTGGCTCATCCAGCTCATTGTCAGTGTAGGCGCCTCCCTCGCCGTCGGTATCTTCAAAGTCACTGATGAGACGGCTGTCACAACTCAGATAGTCCGCGCCCATGGCGGTTAAGTAGGACATGCGGTCTTCAGGGTCATCATCCATCCCTTCCATCTAGAGGAATTTGTTTCGAAGGGTGAGTGGGATCTGGCATGGCTCCTGGGAGTGGGGACCCAAGGGCTGAGCCAAGTGTTGGAAACCTTGACATGGGCTAGCAGGGGAANGGACCTTTAGTTTCCTGCTATCACTTGGCTTTGCGATGCTGACGCTGGGTTCATTTCCGCACAGGGACACAAACTGGCGACCCTCCAGTCTACTCTTGCTACAGTCCATCCTCTAGGCCAGCTGAGCCAAGCTCCCCTGTTTTTCTGGTCTGCCAGGATCANCTTCTCTCCAGCTTTTCTGCTGGTCCCTGTCTCCACCTCATGCTATGCACGTTTCTACTCATTTCCAAGACTCTTAGACTCAGGTGTGGATGTTTCTCAGAGGTATCTGGGTTCAACCCCCAGGACCAGAAAAAAATATTCTCAGAACCTTGAGGACAAAAGCTACATCCTGCTCAACTTGTCCTCTCCAGGGAGCTGTGGAGACTACAAGCATTTGGCAGATGCTAGATTCGTCAATTAAATATCTAGATCCCAAGGAGCAAGACAGTCCCCTCCACTATAAGGCTCACCAGCTACCTCAATTTAGCAGGAGTCAAGGTTCCTAGAATGAAGGGGATCCCAGGTTGTCAATCTCTCCTTCCCACAGCACACCTGTATGCTCAGTATCTCTACAGATTTGGATGCCATCCAACTTGAGAGGGCTAGAAAAGATCACTATTGTTTTCAGACTCAGTCAGGATGCATTCTCCACTGATCTCTTTACTAAGCACATGATTCCAGCTGTTAACACTTCTCTTGGTATCGTTTTAAACTGTCTTCCCCATGGTTCTCAATCTTGCCTCTCATCTCCACTCCGAGTTTCCCATGACCTTAGTACGGTGTGGCATTAGGAATGAGAACTTGTAAGCTCTGATTAGAATACTGGAATGCAATTCTAGTTGCTACATTAAAAGTAGAGGGGAAGTGAATGTAGGTCCGCACTCATCACGCTCTGCCTTGCAAAGTCCCTTCATTTTATGACTTTGGTGGAGAATTAGAAAGTTGCCGACTTGAAGAACACATTGAATCCCTTTCGTTTCATGATTTACTACATTCACTGCCCTCTGGAGGAAGCATCAAGAACACAGACTCTCACCTCACAGCAGCAAATCTAGGCCACATACCTTTCCTTCAGAGACCCAGACTGCCTCGCCTTGCTGCTGCTGAATGCTGTCCTTCAAGCTGCCAAACCAGGCATCATTGGCTGAATTCACATTGATTGTTGCTACAGGAATGTAAACAAAAGGTCAGCATCAATTTCCAGAGCAAACCTTTATCCTAGAGCTATTCACATTATTTCTGTTCATACCATATTTGAAGAAAGACTTGCCAAATTCAGAAGTCTGTATGCTATTTTAAACAAAATCTTTTTAGTTGAATGCAACTAAAGCTGTTTTAGTTTACATTATAGACAGACATTGTAAAGCTTGTCCAGGCTGATTTTTATATGTATATTTCTTCAAAAGAGCTACTCAGTATGTGTCTGTCTGTATTTTCTTTTTTT
>LZPO01066283.1:181924-194892 GCA_001675575.1 Neotoma lepida
CCTCTAGAAGAGCAGCCAGTGCTCTTAACCTCTGAGCCATCTCTCCAGCCCCTCCTTGGTATTTTATTAAAACACACATTCTATTCCAAACATGATCCAGTTCTCTGACAATATGGGCTTCTGATGAGTTTTCTCACCTGCTCAATAATTTGCCTCACAGTGTTCAAGCGAACCACTCCACTGGATTTCTCAGATCCTGCATCTTTGGGTTCGGTTTCTGCAAAAGAAAAAGAGTGCTGAGCAACGCTGGNGGAAAAGAGCAACAACCAAATGTCCCAAATGTCCCAACTTAACCGAGCACGGTGGGACACCTGACACAAGCCACCACCTCACGGAATGCAGTGAGATGGGATCACTCCACTGGCTGAACTGAAACTATATGTGTGTTCTTACNTATGTGTGCACACGCCCAAGTATACTTGTGTGTGTTTAAGTGTTTGTGTGCATGTGTTTTACACATCAAACACCAGGGTTTCACTCATAGGAGGCAAGNGCNGTACCACTGAGCTACANCCCCAGCACTCTTAAAAGGAATTCTAACCATGAAGGAATTGCTAGGTCAACCTAACAGGGAGTACTGATGCTCCGATTGGCATGTATTCTCCAAGTATCAATATCCCAAGAAACTCTTTTTAAAAAGACAGATCTAGAAATATAAAAGAAAAATCCTAAAAAGTCCTAGATGAGCTTGAATTAAAAAAGAAAATGTTTGAGACCAGAAATGCTACCCAATTGTTTTAATATTTCCTTANGCATAATTAAAATATCTGAAAAAAGAGACCCACATCTAAATATTAGATTCATTCACGGTTTAGCCAAGCACAGTAGTCTATTCCTGTTATACCAGCACTTGGGAGATGGAGGCAGGAAGATCAGAAATGCAAGGTCATCCTTAGCTACACAGTAATTTTAGGGCCAGCCTGGGCTATCTGAGGGACCCTGCTCAAAAAAAAAATTTCATTCCTATCCTCCCTATGTCATACACAGAGCCTAAGATAATTTTATGGAGCATTTTTAGTGCATCTGCATTTAGATGCTGATCATTCACAGGAGAGCAAGTGTGGAATTTTCCACTTGTGCTATCATGTTGATGCTCAGAAAGTTTCAATTTTTGGAATTCTTCAGATTAGCAATGTTCAAACTATAATATTAATATTAAATCACTTTGTTACTGAGGGGACAATGGTATTGTCATTATGTAAAATACTCCTGTTATGANGAGACTCACGTGTACTCTCAAAAATAAAGCCTCATAACTCTACAATTTAAACACTGAACCAGCTCAGCAGACAATTTCAAAAGGGTTGTGTGTCTGTCTTTGGGCAGGTGGTGGAGAGAAAGTGTATCTGACACCATGATACAGTGACTCCAGGCACACTGTGGGGACAGTCATTATTCTTCCAACTTTTGTGTGCCCGAAAGCTTTCAAAATAAACACTCGGGGGGCAAAACGCCACGAACTGACTTACTTGCGGTTTGAAACAAATCAGGTAACTCGGTCGCCAACCTCTCCATTGCTATATCTGCTATGGGGCCAAATAAGACCACAGGTCTCTTGAAGCCAGCTGGAAGAAAAGCAGAAAGGCTAGCAGACTTGTACCCGAGATTATAATGTCCAGATGAGAGGTGAGTGTCCTGTCTACACCTCTGCAAACTCAGCGAAAGGAACTGACTTCCCCCACCCCCACCTAGACTCCACTTCCTTCCTGAATTAGAAGCCTTCACTACCCTCCCTGCAAAGTAGAGTTTAACAGAAANGTCACTGGTCATTCTCTGATGCTGTATTCCTTCATATCCCTGCTCAGTGGCTATATACAAATACCCGAGTGTCAGGATTAAAACTGTTTTCTACACTTGGGGAATTTGCCTCCCTTGAGGAACCTGAACCTCTCAGGCTCCTCGATGAATAAGATTCCCTCACCACACCCTTGGTGTGAGTGACATAGGTGGAGTTGGAACGTGATGGTTACAGCCGCCATGCGGCTGAGAGCTCAGCAGATCTCTTCCAGGCCCATGTGGCTGCCTCACCTTCCCTCAGCAGAACCTTCTCGTAGGCCGGGAACTTGGTGTTGACTGACACAGCAGCCGTCAGGTCTTCCCGGCTCTTCCGGATGTTCTTCTTGACCCCGGATCTCTGGCCACGTGTCCTCCAGAAGTCTGCTCTGTCCCCAGCGGTCTCTCTTTGGGCATTCTGGACACTGGCCATTTGCTCAGCTCTGAGAGAAGAAGCCAGGAGAAGTCATTAAGACCTAGTCAGGATTATGNAAGAACCCAGGGCTGACTCATACTGACAATGGAGACAATGAAAGGGACTGTGGAGGCAGAAAAGGCAGTGTGTGAGCTTCACTGTCAACCTGACTAGATTTAGAATCACTATGGAAACACCCATGGGTCAGTCTATGAGGGTATTTCTATGAAGAGAAAAACCACCCTAAATAGATAACACCTTCCCACGGGCTGGGGTCCAGACTAAACACAAGGGAGAAAGCAAGCTGAAGACCAGCATTTCTCTCTCTCTCTCTCTCTCTCTCTCTCTCTCTCTCTCTCCCTCTTTGTCTCTCCCTCTCCCTATGTCTTTCTCTGTCTCTCTGACTCTCTCTCTCTCTCTCTCTCTCTCTCTCTGGTATTTTGTCATAGCAATGAGAGAAGTCCAACAAAGCCTCTGAACTCCACAAGCAGTAGCTTAGTCTAGAACATGCCATGTTTGGCTCATACGGTATGGAGCATGAATGCACGTAGTAAACAGATCACCTTTCTTAAGTTTCTACACTGCCACACACCAGCAAGTATTTCCTAGGGTGTGCAAGCCTCTCCTAAGGATGGAGACCAGGCATGCTGGGGCGCTATGGGCACATGGTATTTCCCATAAGCAAGGCAGCAGGCAATCCTCAAATAAACCAAGTGCAATAACCAAGCCTGAGATGTTNGAGACTCCAGAGGTTCCGGCTCTATCCTCATAACAACTGATGATGGCAGATGATGATGTCATGTGGGACTTCCTTCAGGGCTGTTCTGCTGCCTTTTGATGGGAAAGGGATTAAAAGATACATTTAGGAAAGTACGGTCTTAGTCACCTGCTTTTGTTAGGGATTAAGCCTTTCTCCAGCTCATTTCCGATCCTCACAGCCAGCCAGTGGCCCAGCTTGCCATCATACAGCGTGTCTACCACTCGGAAGACCTCGCCCCTGGTGAAGGCCAGGCTCTGTGGGGTTTCCTTCTCACATTCAAAGTGGCTTCTTATGAAAAATGAATCTCCTCTGCCACAAGCCAGGATGTCTCTGTACACTGGAAAACAAAAGCACTGTTGGCTGTGTTGGGCTTAACTGAAGATCNTTCCCAAGTCATGCTCTTCCCAGGCCCTCCATTCCTAGCCCATGGGCCTATGGGAATCAGGCTCCAACAGGAGGAAGCAAGAATCATTCATTATCCTCCTGAAGTGCTGTGATGGGAGATTTTATGTGTCAGCCTGACAGTGTATGGGGGTGCCTAGACAACTGATTAAACATTATTCTTTCTGAGAGGTGGGTAATGGGGGAATGAAATGAATTCACANTCAAATGCAGTGGGTCGTGACNCCTTTGAGGGTCGCATATTCCATATCCTGTATATCAGAGATGTACATTATGGTTTATAACAGTAGTGAAATTACAGTTATGAAGTTGTAAAATGAAATAATTTTATGGTTGGGGTCACCACAGCATGAGTGTANAAAGGGTCATAGCCTTAGGAAGGTTGAGAACCACTGTTCAAATAGGTAAACTGAGTAAAGCAAATTGTTNTTNCTAGTAAGGATAGGGCCTCACCCAGCTGAAAGTCTGAGTAGAACACTGTGTCAAGTCAGAGAGAGTTACTCTTCCCACCCCTGGCCTTCCTCCTGGGACAAAGAAATGCATGCTGGTCTTCAGCTTTTCTCCTACCTTTCTATTGTATCTACACCATCAATTCTCCTAGAAGTTAGTTAGGCCTTCAGGCTAAAACCAAAACCAAATGTTTGATTCTGCTAGGTCTGTAACTTGCTAGCTCACCCTGCCCAACATGGGACTCGCCGACCTGCACATTCACACCCACCAAGTCGGTAACAATGTGTCTTTATCTCTTACTGGTTCTGTATCTCTAAGGACCCCTTACTAATACAGTTGCTCATCAATCTCTTGACACAAACAGGAAGGGACTATTCTTGTCCCTCACTTTACAGAAGAGGACCTGGAAAGGTAAAGCAACTTGTAAGACTGGCGAGAGTTAAGGGGAGCCACTGCCACCCATCATACGGAGATGCTATGACAATTTCATCATAACTGAGGATGCGCCATTGTTCAGAAAAGCAGTTTAACTCCAAATGACACACAACTGGCAAAATTATTTCAGTAGATGGGGGGAAACATTTTTCATACAAAATTAACAGCACTCAAATTTTCTCCAGACACCTGTGAGTCAATATTGCTCATTCTGGTCCAAAACACCTCGTTCTTCCTTCCCACTTCCAGATGGTTTGACCCAGATGGTCAAACTTGCTCACCGTCTGCTCGACTCTGAGCCAAAATGGTCACAGTTTCACCTTTGGGGATTTCTAACAGGTAGAGAACCGCATCTTCCCGAACTAGCCCTCTGAAGTCCTGTGTGTTCACCTGGACAGAAGCAAAAACCAGAAATAACAAATGAGTAAGGGGGTGGGGGAGCACGGGGGAGGGTTATAGTAAGGTTTTGATGGGGCTAGGGAAATACCTCAGTGGTCAAGTACTTGCTTAGCATGTACAGAGCTCTAGGATTAATCCCTAGTAGTACCAAAAATTTAAAATGGTAACTCCCAAGTTTCTGTTTGTTTCCACTAGGGCCTGCCCAGGGCAAAAGCAGGATGTCACAAATCTATACTGTTGTACTGTTGCCACTCAGTCCCCCTGCCCAGCACATTTCTATTGGCCTGGACTGTATGAGTACTGTTCTACCTTTCTTCTTCGGTGCCCTGCATATCATTACATCTGCCAAGCCTACAAATTAAGAATCTGTCACTGAGTTGGACTGTGGTGGCACGTGCCTTTAATCCCAGCACTAGGGAGACAGAGGCAGGCAGATCTCTGTGAGTTCGAGGCCAGCCTAGTCTACAAGTTTCAGGACAGCCAGGGCTACAAAGAGAAACTCTGTCTCAAAGACAAAAAAAAGTCACTGAACTGATTAGAATGTCTTGTCATTCTGTCTGTCTCCCTTTCTTCAAGTCTCCCAAAAAGGTGACCAGAAAGTTACAATATTCAAGTAATAAACAGATAACTATAAGCAATACTGAATGGTGGAGTCTGTGATAAACAGATCTGGCACTGCACTTTTTAAAAATTATCTCAAGTAAAATATTGAATGCACATTCACAGATCAATTACAAGTTTCTGTGTAACTCCAATCACTTAAAAACCATCTAACACTAGAAATGCTGATGCACCACTGTAATCCCAGCGCTTCTGGCTGAGGCAGGATGATTATGAGTTCAAGGTCAGTAGAATTCTGTCTCAAAAAAAAGCAAAAAGAAACGTGTTTAACATGTGTTCACGAAACAGGATGCATTAGTCTTACATGGCAGACCACTGGCCCCTGTATCATTAAGCTACTGGCCTATACGCCCTTATGACAAGCAGTCCACTTTTACCCCACTACGACTGAAGGGGAACACTATAGAAAGATGNTGTAAGATAACATTGAAAGCCAGTGAGTAGTTTTAATTTGCATTTCTCTGATGGCTATGGATGATGAACATTTGAAAACAATTTTTTTCTTGTCCATCTGTATTTCCTCATTTGAAGATTCTATCTAGTTCCACGCCCCAATGTATAAAAATTACTTTGTGTTGTAAGAGTGCTTTGCCTGTATCTAGCTCTCTGCACTATATGTGTGCCTGGTGCCCAAGGAAGGAGAGAAATGACTCCCAAAAGGTGTCCTCTGACCTCCACATGTATGACAGGCACAAGCATGTCATGTCCCCTCCCCCTACACACACACAAATAAGATGTAGTTTTTAAAAATCCANGTGATTTGACTACAACAACCACAACCACCTCTACTCCCCTCCTGCAAATGTGTTTGGTTTCCTTTTTGTCTTTCCCATTCCATTCTCTTTTTGAAAGAGAAACACCAGCCACACCATATAAACAACAAAGAGGCGGTTAAACCAAGCAGGAAAAGAAAAAAAAAAAAAAAAGCAGTCATATTTCTGTTGTTGTCTGTAAGACTTGTGTTCAGCTGCAGCACAGCACACTATATACATGTCAGGCCTTACCTACCAAAGGCAGAGCCATTCTTAAAAACCTACCACCAACAACAATAACAACAACAACAAAAAAAAATGGCCAGGTTACGCACGCAGTTTCCCTTCAGATCCTCAGGCTAACCAAGGAGTGTGGAACACACTAAAGTGCTTCTGTACTTCAAGGTCAGACTGTGCGGTCCTTTCCAACAGACAAATATCGTCTTTCATTATCTGAGAGCAGTGTGCAGGGCCCGGCTGGGGGTGCTGGGAGCCTGGGGAGGATTCGGTATCAGCTCCAGCTCACTGTGCTGTAGCTGCTTCTGCTTAGCTCGGGGAACTCACTCTTTCTCAGCCTTTTACAGAAAAGAAAGAGATCTTGTAGTCAGCCAGAGGATGATCAAGGCCACCTGCTGTCTGGCCTCTATGGAGGACTACTGCAAAAAAAGTCAGGACCCACCAGTATCTCCCTGGTCACCATGGTGATGCCAGGAAACAAAAAACTTTCTAGAAAAGCTCTGAATGTGAAAGCAATTCTCTTTGTCTTTAACAATGTTTTACACAAAAAATTGGGAGTCTGAAGCCCTAGGTGTCTCTTCACAGATATTCACACGATTATCCACAGACAAATCTATTTTATTCTTCAACTTTAATANGCAAAGCTCTAAGCCTCTAGCTTCCCAGGAGCAGGAAACATGTTTTCTCTTCATCATCAGATGTACCAAATACAAATAAGCATGTACTGGCATTTGAAAAGATTTTCATCAGTAGCATGGGAGGCTGGGGGTGAAGGGATGCCCTAGGATCATATGTTGCCTTGAGGTTCCCTCAGGTTGTCTTCTAGGACCCTTCCTAGAGCCAAAGAAAGTCCTAGAGTGTCGCTGGAAAGCTTGTTCATAAGCAAGGTCTGGCAACCCCCACTCTGGAGGTGCAATCTGACTCACTTCAGCGGAGCGCAGAGGGAGGGTATGCCCTCGTGTCCTGAAGCCTGACTCTCTGAGTGATTCTGCAACTTCTCTCCTCTCCTTTGGGCCTAGAAGTGCTCCCTAGACCCCCAGTTCATGACATGTGGGTTTTCCACCAAAGTTTGTGTGTGCGTGCACATAGAAATAGAAAGAAATGTGAGTTCGAGGCCAGCTTGGTCTACAGAGGCAGTTCCGGGATAGTCAGGGCTACAAAGAGAAACCCTGTCTCAAAAAAAACAACACAAAACAAAACAACAACAAAAAAGAAAGAAAGAATCCCAATGATGGCTACCCAGCATACCAAACTATTACAGCAGCCAGGAACCCATGGTTCTCAGAACTCTGTTATCGCTGAAAAACATCAAGGAAAGCAACTCCCCAAGTGACTAGTAGAAGGCAGGCTTCCCTACCTTCAGAATCTGGTCTCCTTCTTGTAGGCCCTCCTGCTCTGCGGAGGTGCCCTCCTGAATGCCAGCGACAAATATCCCAACATCATTTCCACCAGCCAGCCGGAGGCCCACGCTGTCTCCCTTCTTGAACCTCACCATTTTGGTGTTAGGGCTGCCGTAGATTTGATTTCAGAAAGAAAAGATGAAAGATACTATTTAAAATGGAGGATTCACTTCAAGATATTAAAGATTTAACTATTTTTCTAGCTCGGAAGGGATATATATCATAGTTTACAAAAGTTCCCTCTCCATTTTCTCATCTGTTCTATAATTTTATAGCTCTGGCACAGGGAAAGGAATGTCTATCAGCCCACAAAGGAGCAAAAATACAGAATTTAGCACATTAGCTCATCTAAGATGAGAGGATGGAACTAGGGGTTGACTCCAGCTATCTGATAGAGGATGTCCTCCCAAGTCTATTCCACCAAAAATTTAGTCAAATAGACAGCTCAGATTCAAGGAAGCTGGTCCTAACCCAACAACTGCTGTCTAGACAACATCACCCCTTTGCCCTCCCCAGCACACCCCTGTAGCCTCTAAGGAAGCTCTGTAATCTAAAGCTGCTTCACCTGTTTGGGAGTTAAGCATCTGGCCAAAGCAAGTACTCAGAAGAACATTCAGGAGAATTAGACGGGTAGGTAAATAGATACCAAAGCCACAGAGTTCACCCAATCCCAAATTTTGCTTCTCTCGTAAATGATTCCTCTTTCTTACGAATGTCAGGAATAAGAGTTGACAAAAAGGCGGCTGAGGAGATGCAAACTCAGCATCTGGGGTGGGGCAGGAAGAAGCACCATTGCTGTGGAGTTCAGCTAAGCAGATCTGCTGAGCGGAAAGAGAATGGGTGGGGAGAGAGAGTAATGGAAGTGCGTACCCATAGATTGCTTCGTCTTCAGGACTAGGACGAAGAAAAGTTCTTGGGGCTGCTCTGGGTTGAGGAACTGTGAATTTAAAGATTTTATTTGGTTTTATTTTATGCATCTGAGATTTTTCTTCACATACATATATGCACCATGTGAATGTCTAGTGTAGAGGCCAGAAAACGGCATCAGATCCCCCGGAACTGGAGCTACAGAGGGTTGTGAGCCACCATAAGGATGATGGAAAACTCTTAACCTTTGAGCCATGTCTCCCGTCCCCAGGCACTGTGGATTTTAAAAAAGTTTAATGTGGACTGAAGGTGTAGTGTGGACTGAAGTGTGTAGCTTTGCCTCAAATGCAGGAGGCTGTGGATTCAAGCCCCATACACCATGAAAATAAATCAAAACAAAACAAGACAAAAAACCTTCTTCCTTATTATCCAGACCCGCAGGAGCTTGTTTCTTAATATAAAAATAGCAAAATTCCACAGGCTTCGAGTGTGTCTTACGCCACGCTTGCACCATCCCGTCAAACGACAGCACACACCTTTCCCTGCTCACTAGCCCACTCCCATTCCCAAGGGCTTCCTCTTTCTTAAAAAAGGAAGACAAAATTGAAGCTTAACTTTAAGACATTAGCAGTCATCATGGTTTCTCAAATTCAGAGAAAAAAAACAACCCAAAACACAAGGTACACATGCACAAGGCGGTGCTCTTTACAGCCTGAGAACAATACCATGTTTGCCCACATAGAAATGCTTATGTACCTAGAGCTATGATGATAATTTCAGAGTGGTAGGAAAGAGTAGGGTGAAGATGTTAGGTTTGTGGACAGAGGGCAAGAGGACTATAACTCAAAAATGTTAAAATGTGACCAATCCTGATGATAGTAAAAAGGGTACCTCCCACATTAAAAGAGAAAAATAAAGAGGGCCTCTTCTACTTTACAAATTTAAAAAATAATTTTGCTTTTTTTCATTCACATTCTAGAAATATCAAGCACATATTTCTGAACTCAATTCTTCAATTCAGTGGTACTGGGCTGGGAGCATATGCTTAGCATGAACCAGCTTGTGTATAACGCGCGCGCGCGCGCGCGCGCGCACACACACACACACACACACACACACACACACACACACACACACAAGAATGACCTTAAAGCCTTACCTGGGGTTTCTTCCTGGTACCTAGGCTCCTTGTTGGCCTCAGCTGTGATGTCCCCTGTGGACTTGAATGGAGTGGGTGTGGCACCCATCCTGGACAGTCTGCCTGAGGTTTCCTCTCTTGAACTGAAGCACATACCATGATCATTGTTGTTGGGAGTTTTTTCTACTCTTTTTTGGGGGGCCCGCCACCCAGCTCTCAAATAAATCACACAGTAAGGCTTATGCTTAATTATAAATGCCCAGCCTTAGCTTGCTTGTTTCTCGCCAGTTTTCTTTATCTTAAATTATCCAATCTATCTTTTGCCTCTGGGCTTTTCCCGTTCTCTTACTTCTATAAATCTTACTCTTACTCTGTGGCTTGCTGTGTAGCTGGGTGGCTGCCCCTGGAGTCCTCCGCCTTCTCTGGCAACCTCTTCTTTTCACTCCTCTATCTCTTTTCCTTCTCCCAGATTTCTCCTTCTATATATTCTCTCTGCCTGCCAGCCCCATCTATTACTTCTCCTGCCTCACTATTGGCCATTCAGTTCTTTATTAGACCATCAGGTGTTTTAGACAGGCACAGTAACACAGCTTCACAGAGTTAAACAAATAAAATATTGTGGGATCCCACAGAGGTTTTCTAGTGAGATCTGAGCTTACTTTACCAGCAGGGTTGCATAAGAGGATGATTGGACCATGGGACTGGGTACCAGGTATTTAGAAGGGTCTACACTTGGTTGTATCAAGCAAGGGGTAGGTCTTTTGCCTCACCCCTTGGCATTGTTATAAAAAGCCTTTTGAATAAAGTTTTGGGCCAGTGGATAAAGATCCAGGCCCTCCCAAGGCTATCCTGTGTTTCTGTCTTTTTATCCTTCTATCTGTATCTCTTATCCCTCTCTCCTCAACAGTACCCAGGAAAAGTGGGGGCTGGTCCCACACACAACCTAAACAAAAGTAACACACCTTAAAATAATATTCTATTACAGATAATGTTTCAGCAGATAACATATGCACAATACACACTCAAGTGCATTCACCAGTGACTAAAGGAAATGAAAGGCCACACTGCCTTACCTCGGTCTCTCCTTCAACTTCTCGTTGGAGGAATGAAAATCCTGATCAGAATACTGCTGGCGCTTCTCCTCTGGAGAAAAAGATCGGTTGGACTCTATTTCTGAGATATCTGGTTTCAAAATAAGAAAAGTTCTTTTCAGTAAAATACATACATACCCAATATTACACTAGTCTCTGAGCAGGAAGTGTGAGGGAAGATCNTCAGGTTTTGTTTTTACTAAGGGAGGAAAAGAAAACTTGATTTTCACAGAGAGACATTATTTAATGAAGAGGTCATCTAATTCAGACGGTATGCTTCTCTCATCCCACTTGCTTTCAAAGCTGTTTTAAGGGGCCATGATCCAGCTACAGTGTAGAGTCCCTCTGCATTTACTGTAGAAATTGGTTCCAGAACCATTTCCCCAACCAAATTCGGCAGATGATTAAGTCCCTTGTGCAAGATGCTAAACGTTAGCTTGCAGCCTATCCATATTCTCCTGCATATTTTATCTACAATCCATAACATCCTGTAAATGCCGTATCAACAGTGGTTACGCTGCATTGTTGATAGAATAACAAGAAAAAGAAACCTTAACTTTCTAGACTCTTCTCCTCACATATTTTCAATCCATGATTGCCTGAATCCAAGGCAAGAAACCACTCTTGCCGAACAGACCAGTGTACCTTACATTTTAATGTATATTCAAACCATTTAGGGATCTCTTGGAATCAAGCAACCAGACACCAATGGTGAACAGAGGATCCCATGATGAACAGTAAGGAAATAAGGTACTACAGTTGGCTGCCATGATCTCTTTGCTCTCCTGTACTATACTCAGTCCAGAAGAATTGATCAGACTTCTGATATACTGGAAATGAAATGATCTTTCAAAACCAGGCATGTTGGTTCACACTAGCAATCTCAGGGAAACACCTTCACCTGTTGAGTCATCTTGCCAGCCCGCAGTGCTATTTTCAACCAGTAGTCTGAACAAGGGGCCGGTGGAAAAGCCATCTGTGGGTCTGGGATGGAATCACACCTCGGGGAGCATGTATATTCAATGGAGGCCTTCTCCTGAGCTATATATATCCCCAGTCTGGAAGTCTTACAAGAGGCCATCTTCTAGTTGACATTGCTTTTAGGCTATGCATGTAAGGAAGTATTAGCAACCTTTTACTGCACTCCTTATCATGTGACTTTTCTAAACCATCCCTGGAAGGGAAGGCAGCAATCTTCACTCTGCAATTTGAAGACTCCACACCTACTCTGACGAGGAAGAAACTCTTAGAGCTGGTCCCTGTAGTTCAAGTGTTTATTAGTATTAAGGGGGCAGTTAGTATACTTGATTCCTTCCCTTGCAAGTAAAATATGAAACTGGAATAAATGCATTATCCAGGTTTAAAACAAACAGCGACAACAAGCAGGAACAGGGGCATATGTTAGAGAGCAGCACGTACCATAATATTGATCCGTTTTGACTGACCGTTTAGTGGTGTCTACATGCTTCACACCACCTTCTAAAGGTGGAAATACTAACAGCCTTGTTTTCCTTAAGCAGAGTGGGAATTTATGAAGAGATTTTAACACAGATTTTAAGCACGACAGTTAAAAGAAAGAATAAGCTCAGGAAGAAAGGAAGACACACCCAGGAGCATAGGTTTTTCTTGCTGTTTGGTTTCCTTTTCTTTCTTTCTTTGAGGCTGGTCTGGAACTGGCCTTGTCACTGCCTCCTGAGAAAGGGATTAAAGGCACTATCATGCCTGGCTTCTGTCATTTTTAAAGCACAAAAGTCTATACTTTACCACTAGTACTATCTGCATGAGCACTTGGTATATTATGATATGTTACTAGTAAGTTCTGTTCTCAGTGGCCTAATAAGAGGCCTTCACAAGTGTGCCAGAATTCCCTACTAGAAATCTACTTTCAAAAGACACTTTAATAAACAAACAAACAAAAAATCAGGAATATTTCTCTTTTTTAAATCAAAGTTTAAATGAAGACTTTTTTGCTGCTCCAGCCCAGGGCTGCCTTCAGGCGTGGCCCTCCTGACACCCCAGAAAGCACACAGGCCCCTTTCTTACCTTCTACTTCAGAGTCGCTGTCATTGAGGGAGGGGACGTTGATGAGGGTCTGCCTGCTGTCTCTCAGAACCACAAGCTGAAGTTTCCCTCTAGACTTCTCTATTAGCTTCCGAGCGTCTGTTAAAGACATGTTCTCAGTAACAGTCCCATTGATCTGTGTATATATGAAAAACAGCGATGTTATT
>LZPO01066283.1:300229-310824 GCA_001675575.1 Neotoma lepida
CATATATATTATTAGGAAGTATACATGGCAACATTACTCTGTCCATTGAGCCAGCTTTATACAATGCTCAGCACAATGATGAACAAGATGGCAAGTTTTGCTTTGGTGGAGCTTCGGAGTAACTGTGTAATTAATGTCCAGTAGAAAGGAGAGCATGCAAAGTCCACAAATTATAACCACCCCTGTGCAGAAATGAACTCCATAGGCCAAAGTGTAAGTGTTGCAGCTCGGAGGGGAAAGGTTTTCCCGGTGGAAGTGTTGCAGCTCTGGAGAGAACAGTATNCTGGCAGACGGGAGCCAAGAAATACCACAGAGTCACACGGCCCTACAGACCTCACACAAGAGATTTATTGGGAAAGANACAAGAGGGTGGCTGTCTTTACTAGGGTGAGAAGCAGCAGAGAACCGTAGGGGGCAGGATTATATAGAATTTCTTAGGGGTGTAGTTTTCCAGGGTGGTGATTTCAAGGGTGGGGATTGGTGGGTTTTTGAGCTCAGGGATTGGTGGGTTTTCAAGTCCTGAGCTTGGGCTTTTTAAACGCTNCACAAAGGCCACCAAAACCAAGTCCAAGTGCAAACTGCAATGTTCANGATTATTTCTCTTTTGCAACATTGACAGCCTGGAGTTGGTAGTTTTCTTTAAAATGTTACATGAGAGGTCAAGCAGATAGCTCCTTTAGTAAAATGCTTGCTGAAGACTCGTGAAGACCTGAGATTGAAACCCGGGACCCATGTGAAAAAGCCAGGCCTGGTGGTGTGCACTGGTAATTCCAGTGCTGGGAGACAGAGCCAGGCAGATCTCTGGGGTTCTGGCACCAGCCAGTCTAACCAGTGAGTCCCAGGGCAAGGAAGAGACCCTGCCTCAAAAACCAAGGGAAGTGGGCCAGCCAGAGGCTCACTGGGCAAAGGTGCTTGCTANNTAAGCCCGGTCCCTGAGTACTTCAGCAAGTGACCTTCTTCAGGGTAGAACTGGTCCCCAGCTGAACTTGAAGGATGATCCAAATGGTTTGGAAAGTTCTCCCTCTTGAGAAAGGGTCACATGCACAAGAGGCTTTGAGGNACGCTGCAATTGTCCTTTNCCTATAATCGGGAGGTGGCTTTACAAACATTAACTGCACCTTGAGGCTGGAGAGATGGCTCAGTGGTTAAGAGTACTTCTTGTTCTTGCACAGGACCCAGTTCAATTCCCAGCGCCTACATGGCAACTCATAATTGCCCTTGATGCCAAGATCCAGGGATCTGATGCCCTCTCTGAGGGCTAAGCTTAAATCTACGCATACAGCCACAGATTTGTGGTGTTTGCCTTCAATCCCAGCACTGGAGAGGTGGAGGCAGACAGATCTTTATGATTTTGAGGCCAGCCTGATCTATATAGTGAGCTCCAGGCCAGTCAAGGCTGCACAGTGAGACCCTGTTGGTGCTGGTGGTGTAGGTAGAGCATTTCCCTAGCATGAGTAAGGACTCAGTCCCCATCCCAACTCTGCAAAATATTTTTTGTTGTTTTATATATTTTCTATGTGTCCTATCTCACAATTTGAAAGGTTAAAAATAATACAGGATAGACTGTAAACAGAGAACAAGCCACTAGAGAACATTCTTTCCTGTGTTATCTGGCACATGGTCATCTACAACCATCTGACCTGCTCTGCCCCTGAGAGGGAACTTCAGGGGAAAGGGCCAGTACCCCTGGGCAATGCTGAGGCTGAGCCAGACTTCCTTTTGTGCTTTGATTTTCATGAACCNGCACACACCCTTCACAGTGAACCCAGCTGGGGCTCTCCTGATCCTTACAGGCAGAGAGAGGCATNCTGCTGACCCACTTGTGACCCTACTGTCAGCAGCTGAGTACAAGGCTTCCATTGAAACCTCCCTCTGGTCGGCATCGCTCATTCTCCTTGCTCTGCTAGTATATCCTGTCGGCTTCAGGCTTCCACACAGGACTCTTTCCCACAATACTCAGCTTGAATTCCTTTGAAAGAGTTCCCCAGGTTAGACCTCTTTTTTGCCATCCCNAAAGGAGAAGCCTCTAGCCTGGCACTCAGGGTACAAAACAACTCAGTGAAACATTTTTTCTAGTGCCTATCTAGACACTGTATTTCTTCCTGCCTGGACTCTTGGTTTGTTTGTTGTTTTGTTTTGTTTTCTTTGTTTTTTTTTAAGGATACTCCTCCTAAGGTGCTCTCCTGTCCCCTAATCTACCAACAAAAATCTTCTGTAGCCATGAAGGCCCATCTCTAAATCCACTCGTTTAACGCTTCCCATGATCCCGCCATGTGTGTGGCTCACACTCCCTCCATCCTTCTCATTCTCTCCATCACACTGGCTGTCTGCTTCTCTGCTGGCTTGTCCTCTGGCTTGTGCTCCAGAAGTTCCCTTCGTTACATAGGCACACACCCACATACACACCCCAAACATGTGATTCAAGCCTAAGCTCTTCACAGATGGAGCTCCTATCTGGCAAAANAGCAAACAGCATGGGCTCCATGGCTAGTATAATCTCCTAGATGAATAAGTCAGAATTAAATATCAATCTCTTGACTTGATATGGTATGATACAACATTCCTGTTTGTATTCTTTTGTTCCTTCACTATTTAAACCCCTCAGTGAGGAAAAAAAAAAAAACTCACCTGGCTTCCATGCCATCTCCCAAACCTCACTGTCCAGGTAGCTGTGCATGGTACTGGCCAATTGGAATCCCAGCAGACAGAGCAGAGGTTGCTTAATGTGTGGCCTGTTTAGAGAGCATGGTCCTCACTCTCTCCTCAGTAGAGCAACCACAAGCATTCCCAGTTTTCCAAAAGAAGGAATGTGTCCCACATGGGTCTAGCAACTGTTAGGTCCCCATATCTGTAAAAGGTTGTGTGGAAAGCTGGGGTCACCAAAACAAGGAGCTGAGTTAATTAGCCTCACCTAACGGTTCCCAAAGCAACAACTCCCCNAGGATCCTTNGTAACAAGATCCCCTCCAACTCACTTGGGAGGTATCAGTTGCCTAGAACTGCCTAGCTGGATANNAGTCACAGNACTTTGCCTCTGGAGATGTACACAGGCAGCTAGCAAAAGCATATTGATCAGAAAGACCTCTNTTCTACCCAGCTACTCAGGTCATGACATGCAGNAGAAAGACCTCTGTTCTACCCAAGTCATGTAGCCAATTCACCCTGTCTAGATCCACTAAGTCACAGCTACTCATGGGATTGGCCCATACAGCTGTTTGCTTTTTGGAGTTACTTAGAGATTTTTTTTTCTATTTATTACGTTGCAGTGCTGGGGATCAAACCCATGGNCTGACGAATGTAAGGTAATCATTCTACTTTGGAGCTACATCCCCAGCTCTTAGAGAAAGGTTTGATTTTGTTAAGACAGGGTTCCAGCTGGCCTGGAATTCACTATGTAGACCAGGGTGGCCTCAAATTTGCAGTAAGCTTCCTGATCTGCTTCCCTAGTTAAANTTTTTCACAAGTCCAGGATATCATCACTATAATTCTGAAATTTTAGTGTTTTATCCCTGAAACCAAAAGTTTGATGCTCAAATGAATTTGGCAGCAAAATCTGATCNGAACTGATGTAAATCCATTGTGATCCTTATTCTATTAGTGTAAATAATTGTACACTGTGTTGGGCATATATCCATGTATTTAATTATAGTAATGGTTCTCAACCTTTCTAATGCTACGACCCTTTGATACAGTTCTACATGTTGTAGTGACCTCCCAACCATAAAAGTATTTTTGTTGCTACTTCATAACTGTAATTTTGGCACTGTTATGAATCATAATGTAAGTGTGTTTTCTGGTTGTCTTAGGCAACCCCTGTGAAAGGGTTGATTGATCCCCAAAGGGGTCATGACCCACAGGTTGAGAACTGCTGAATTATAGAGCACTGGCTCAGTCTTTCCTGAAGGTGTTTTATGCATCACCATATTTCTGANAAAATTAGCAATTCTATAATTCATAGTTCAAGGGTTTCAGATAAANGACTAGGGATGAAGTTCAGTTGGTTAAGGGCTCACTAAGCATGCGTAAAGTCTGGGGCTTGATCTCAGCACCACATAAATGGTGTATAACTCCTGCAATTTCAGCACTTGGGAAGTAGAGGCAGGAGGATCAGAAGTTCAAGGTCATCCTCAGGTACATAGTAAGTTCAAGACCAGACTGGAATACATGAGACCCTGTCTCAAAAAACCAGTAACAACNCATAAAAGACTATGGACCTATAAAATGAGACCTCCAGAAAGTGAGCAGTTATAAGATGTGGTGTTCACACACAAAATGGCATGTGGAGCACTTTTATAAGAAGAACATCTGGTCTCTGGGNCCAAACATTTTACAGAGTATCAACCCTTAGCCTAATACCATATCAGTCTTGCAGAAAACATTTGAAATTATTATGCCCCCAAGAATACGCTAACACTGAATGGACACTGATCTGCCTATATTTACAGGGCCTGTCCCTCNCTGTGGGCAAAGCAACCCCATTTCCTCTTCCTGGTCTTCATATCAGTAAGGAAATAAGCGTCCACCCAAAGCAAACATGCTCAAGTTTCTCTGCAAGTTTCCAGAGAAAAACAATCAGAAGAGTGACAATAAAGGCAGACACCATCACAACTTCTTTTTTGAATCTCCTATTTTCTTGGGGGCTTTGAGACAAGGACTTAGTTCTGTGACTCCTGCATGGCATTACCAAAGCAAGTTAATATCAGGCAGGTCTGAAATCATGATTTAATTCTTTTCCCAAGCAGAACTTGGCACTGGATACAACTCACAGAACACCTGAAGGCTTCATGAAATGACAACATTTTTTGACTGATTTGGTCCACAGCTCTTTCNGTTTACCAAGTACAGATGTGCTCGTTTTCCTCTTGCCCTCTGTGCCTAGAAAAATGGAATGTACTTAATAAGGTATGAGTAACTGCTCCTATCAGAAGCAAAACATGTCTGAACAGGCTACAGGGCATATTCCCAAACAAACTCATGAGTCCTGGCTGGTGTCTGAGGGAAGAAGGCAGAAAGGGAACAGAGTTGGGTTCACCATCTCATAAATCTTCCTTTATCACCATGTGCTCTTTGATGTTAAATCCTGGGACAAACAGGAAAATCCTCTCCACGCTTAAAGCGTCATCCTTGTGCTCAGCAATTGTACTGGTTGGTTTCTGTCAACTTGACACCATCCTAGACATATCTGGGAAGAGGGAATCTCAACTGAGGAATTGTCTCCATCAGATTGCCCGATAGTCTGTGNGGGCATTTTCTTGATTAATGATTGATGTGAGAGGACCCAACTCACTTTGGGTAGTGCCATCCTGGGCAGGTGGTCCTGGGTTCTATAAGAAAGCAGGCTGAGCAAGCCATGAGGAGGAAGCCAGTAAGCAATGCTCCACAATGGCCTCTGCTTCATATTCTGTCTCCAGCCTCCTGCCTTAGCTTCCCTCAATGGACTGTGACGTGGATAAATAAGCCAAATAAATCCTTTCCTCTCTGAGTTGCTTTTGGTTAGTGTTTTATCATAGCAACAGAAACCTCATACAGCAATGAATTGTCTGTCTCTGTCTGGACCCAAACTGGCCTCTTCCCTAAACTAAATACCCAACCCATCCTAGCTGGTGCTCAGGAAGTGGTTTCAGCAACATCAAACTTGTGTACCACCTCTTAGCTGGCCTACGGCGATAGTCTAGGTTGCTTCCGGGCGGAGGGGAGGGTGGGGCTAGACCACGTACAAGACTCATTTTCTCACCCCCTTTAGGCTTCTGCTCCCATGGCCTATGTTACCAGGACCTTCAAGCACCCTATCAAAAGCACCACCTGGAAAAGTTACAGAGATGGCCGGTGGTGACAGTCATACAACAACATGAGTAGACTCAATGCTACTGAACTGTACACTAGAAAGTGGTTAGTATGGTAAATCTTGTGTCAATTACATTTTACGGCAATGTACCCAGCATGCACCATCTCACTTGTTTAACTTTTCTCCCCATCACTTACCAGTATCAATGCTGTACATTGACAAGCAATTGACAATATTCCCGAATTGTTGAAGGTATCTCCACAGTGAAGAGCGAGTTCTAAGATGCAAGTGCTTTATTTGTTCATTATTGTGTCATGGTGTCCACAACTGTAACTGATATATTAAAGACGTGGCTGAAGAATTTTTGAATGAAGAAATGAGTGAAAAAAGCTAGGTCCGGAATCAGTGTCTTTATGCCTGCATTCTCCCTTACCAATCCAGTCCATCCAGAACTGACCCCAAGGTTATCGGGGTTATCTTCTGAAAACACAGACCTGCCCTTATTATTTTTCCCAGGCCCTAAATTTTTCCATGTTCAGGAAAAAAAAACAAAACCTGCAAATGCTGTTTTTCAAAATAGAAAGAAAGTGTGTTAATATACTTTCTCTAGATCCCAGAGTCTCACATAAGAAGTAATAAGGATGTTTTGTCATAAGCAAAATGACACTATGAATAATTATAATTTAAAAATCCTCCAAACTAGCCGGGCGGTGGTGGCACACGCCTTTAATCCCAGCACTCGGGAGGCAGAGGCAGGCGGATCTCTGTGAGTTCGAGGCCAGCCTGGGCTACCGAGTGAGTTCCAGGAAAGGCGCCACCAAAGCTACACAGTGAAACCCTGTCTCAAAAAACCAAAAAAAAAAAAATCTTCCAAACTAGCTGTGACCTGTTATCATGGCAGAGATCCATTAGCAGCCGGCATGACATCTCCATTTCTTTGAATGTAACAGTTTCATATAGTAGTTAAAAAGGTTATAAGCATATTTCCATATTTCTACAAGGAGAAGGGATAGAGGGATATAATCTTAACCTCCCCTATACATACACCTCCAGTGTGATGGCCTAGACGATGTAATTCCTAATCATCATCATCATCATCTCATCATCATCATCTCATCATCGTCATCATCGTCATCATGATGATCTTATTGTCTCCTCCCTCTCTCTCTCTTTCTGTGAGGGTGTATCATCTAAAACTTTACATTTTCTTCCAAATTGATGGTGTTTATTTATTTTGCACTACCAAAATCAAAGTTAGTCTCAATGGATAAATAAGATTATAAAATCTGAGAGTTGAACTCATTACAAAAGGCTGAAAGTAGCTATTATTATTATTATTATTATTTTATTATTATTGTTATTGAGACAGGGTCTTGTTTTATGGCCCTGGATAGCATGAAACTTGCTATGTGGACCAAGCTGGCCTTGGACCTGAGGCAATCCTGCTGCTTCTGCCCCCTGAGTGCCAGGATAACAGAAGTGCACCACCACATCTGGCCTGAAAGCGACCATGTTTATGGTGTTCACATTCTTGTTCCTGACAGCTACATCTCAAGCACAGGTGTCTAACACCCTTCTATGGACTTACACACCTAGATATGAGACTTGTCAGCAACTGGATTTACCTAAGTGGCTGTGGGAGACCAGCAGTGAACAGCAGCATGACATCCAACCCGCCATGTCTCAGGTAGAAATAGAGCAGCTCCCCAGGTGTGTATACTCCTGACCCCAGGGACACATCCTTTCTCTTCCACTAGAGAAACTGGAATAGTGGGTGAGAGGGAAGGGACCTTTAGACCAGGCCCACCTGGATGTCTTCCTCTCTCTAGCATCAGGGTCTAAAGGAAACCACACTGCTGTCACTGACTTCCTGCGTCTACACTGTCCTTTTCTGGTCACTCTGCCTCTTGAGCTTTTTTCTTCTTCCTCCTGAGGCACTTGGCTGGGCAGCTACCTTTAATTTCAGGAAGTGTGTGTGAGGGGAGACAAGTGATAACTATTTTTATAATAAGGAATGTAAGTGCCCCCAGCAACAGTGAGCCTCACAGACTGATCACCCTCTATGAGACTGCTATCAAGCAGGGGCCCATTCCTGTGGTGGTATTTTATCCATGCCCCCCCCCCAATTTATCTGAGGATCAGAGGAAAAAGGTCAGCCGCTAGTCTTGCAGTGTTAGTACATGCCCTTAATCCTATCACCTAGCAAGCAGGGTCTGTCTGGATCTCTGTGAGTTCACCGTCACACTAGGGAACAGAACCAAGCGTGGTAATACACGCCTTTAATCCCAGCATCAACCATAGAGTCCTGGAGGTCTTTATAGACAGACAGGAAGTGACAGAGCTGAGCAAGAGGAGGAAGTGATGCAACTAGGCTGAGAGAGCCAATGGGAGAACAGAACAGAAAGGAATATAGGCGTGGAGATATAGGAAGTTACAAGCACTCTTTTGGAAGCATTGGCGTTGGTGAGGTGAGGCTGTCGGCTGTTCCTAATCCTGTGATCTCTGTCAGATTTTCACCCTATTTCTGGCTCCATGTTTTATTTAACAAGACCATTTAGAAATTCGTCTTACACATTCCCCATGAAATGAGGCTGCTTGGGATGTTGAGCAATCATCTATGGGGAACCAGACTGCTTCCCTCAAGAGATCACAGGATGACAACTTCTCCAGAACTCTTGCAGAACCGTGACTAAGATAGGTTGGCTCAGAGCATCAACAGACTAAGATCACCTGCTTAGCAGGTGCTCACTTCCTCCTCTGCGTCCTTCCCCCATAAGACCTCAAAGGTCCTGACGGCCCCTTGAAGAGACAAAAAGGTCACAGAAACGTGTGTGAAATGTGATCACAATGGCTAAAGCCCCTCTCTCTACCCTTTCCCTCAGCTCTTCTTCATTACCATGTAAGGACTGTGGCCAAGCTGTTAGGACCTTAGAACTTTGGCTTTAGACAAAGTTAAACTTAAAACTTCAGTGAATACTAGAAACGTGGTCCACTGGAGCTACCTCTTCTCCCTAATTTACGTTCCCTTCCTCATCTCTCCTGCCCTCTGCTTACCTGTAGCCAGAGGGTCTATTGATTATATCCAGTTACAGCTGGGACTAGTAGCATATGCCTATAATCCCAACCCTTCAGAGGCTGAGACAGGAGAATTGCCATATGTTAGAAGCCAACCTGGGCTGCATGGTGAGACCATGTCTCAAAAAAAAGAAAAAAAAAAGTTCAGCTACTAGGTGGAATCCTTCAAGAATATACCAATCAGTAACCAAACTCCAGATGCAGCCAGGCAGAAAACGACAAGACAAAGAGCACACCGTATAACCCGTACAGAGACTGTTGCTGCATGTTGGAACATATACACCGCTTATGTCAAGCACTCGAGCAGCTAACAAGCACTGACTCCTCACTGGGCCCACAAGGTAACTGAAGGCAGAATGAAAGTCTGGCATCTCTGCCCTCATTTTCTGTCTCCTGCACTTGGGGCCATCTGCACACAGATATCGGAAAGACCCAGAGGAGCACATGTATAGAAACTAACCCACCTTTCTTT
This sequence comes from Neotoma lepida, assembly GCA_001675575.1. Taxonomy (NCBI): domain Eukaryota; kingdom Metazoa; phylum Chordata; class Mammalia; order Rodentia; family Cricetidae; genus Neotoma; species Neotoma lepida. Next base: position 309,561 of record LZPO01066283.1, read on the forward strand.
CTTTAAGCTAAGGACACAAAGATCAGAATAACTGAGGTGCCTTACTGTGACTTTACAATGTCCTGTCCCAGACCCCCAAGAGACACCAAAAGTTTTCCAGTGACTGTTTTAAACCTTCAGTCAGCCTGACTTCAGGAATATCAGAGCTTCACACAACAGTCACTGTCCCACCCCAGTGGGGTCATTCTCTTAGGATGGCAAGGCTGCAACCAGGAGACAGCCATCTCCTAGGGACTATATTGGTCTCCTTAAGCAACAAGGACTTCTCTGGAGCACCTTGTGGAATCAGAGCTGAGATCAGGATCAGCAGATGGACCAGACCTTGACCAGAACCGCTTAATTATGCAGACTTCTTACCTCCCCACATTCAATTCTTCCTCTATTTGAACCTAAAGCTCATGTCAATGCTTGACAGATGAACTTGGGGTCATTAACCCCTTTATTTGTTCCTCTTCCCAGTGTGTACTGATTAACTCTCCTCTCTGCCTTGCACCGTTACTCATCTTTTTAATTGGCACATCCAGACAGATGGCTGAGCCAAGGTTGGCAGGGTTCCGGGAGCCAGGGCTTTTGCCATGAAACTCTGGTCACCACATCATAACTCTTTCCACAGTCCATGCCATTAACTTCTTCCTATTCTTCCACTAGAGCATGGGTTCCTTGAGTAGAGGTCTTGTTCACTTTTTCTAGCTTGGATAAGACTATGCAATTATGGGCTTCCCGAGTTTAATCACCTTTACCAACAATGGGTGGCTCACAGCACCTGTAACTTCAGCTCCAGGGGATCCAGTGCTCTCAGTTCCATGGATATCTGAACACACACACACACATACACACACACATACACATACACACACACATACACACACACATACACACACATACACACACACACATGCACACACATACACACACACACATAAATAAAAAGAAAAATATACAGTCAGGAACCTGGGGTGTAGCTCACTGCTGGAGTACTTGACCAGTGTGAATGCAAGACCTGGAGTTGATTCCAGCACCATCCACCTCCAAAGAAGAACAACTGATAAAATCAGTTGAAAGAATAAAATACTAAATAAAGGCAAACATATAATGCTTAACATCTTGATTAAATTTACCAAGGCAATAACTTTGTGTGTTTGTTTTTCTTTTTTGGAGACAAGGCTTTGCTTTGCAGCTCAGGCTAGCTTGGAACTCCCAATTCTCCTGCCTCAGCCTCCCAAGTACTGGGATTGCAAGCATGTAACAAGGCTTCAAGGCTTTT
>LZPO01066283.1:359041-377226 GCA_001675575.1 Neotoma lepida
AGAACAAAATATTTTATTTCTTTCAATAAAACTATAGTTTACAGTAGTATTTACTAAATAAATTATAATTTCTCTTTTACAAGCAATAAACTAAATCACAAATATTTCAAAGACAATGTATATACACGACATAAGGCCTTTTATAAATAGCTTTGCTTTTCTCATTTCACTAGTAAACAGTGAAAAAAATCTTTATAGAAGCTATCTTTCTATAAAGTAAAGGCAGACCTATTATACTGATCTTTAAAGGGAACAGATTGAACGTTTTGATGACATGGGCTATGATTAGAATTTTTTAAACAAAGANAGAGGATTTATATCTTAATTATCAGTTTTGCATGGGTGGATTTTTAAAAAATATAGAAGCAGATTCCATGTGTTGCTTATGTGTAATCACCATATGCATGCAAAATGGAACAATGCAAGAGCCTATAGGAAAATAGCACTTCCCAGTNCAGAGAGGTGATTGGCAATGGTATAGAAAAGCAGCTTAAGTATAGTTCATGCAGTTCTTCACAGTCAGCAAGCAACAGCAGCCACAGAACAGTGTGGGGGTTTCACATCCAACTGCTCATTAGCCATGGACCAAGGTTTTCCGGCGTCTTAGGAGCTTCAAGGTCCAGTTGATTCTTACTGTGTGTGCTGGGGCTTAGCCCAGTTCCTCTGGCGAATTCCACAGTGGGGAAAGTTCTCTTCCACAGCTGTGTTCAGGCCCCATCCATATGCTTAGGTGGTTACCACTTTCATTACTGGGGGAAAAATAGGAGAAAAAAAAGAGCAGATGTGAGCCTCACTTTTAGCATCAGTTTGTAACTCCTGCCTATAAGTGGTCCTTAAGTTGTTATTTCTTCCAGTAACTGGCACCTGGAAAAGCATGTATTAGGTTTGGGATTTTCTTAGAATACCATATGCTTCTTTGGGGACCTGTGACATGTTAATTACCCAAGGTTCATCAAGATCAAGCCCCAGTTACATCACAGCACTGATGCTGGGGACTTAGAATGAAGTGATGTTAAGACCCACTCTGCCTTCTCAGAGCACAGGACTCAGGGAGTGTGTGTGGTATGTGACACCTGAAGCCAAACAGCACAACCTGAACAGTCCTGTACTCAGGAATGCTGTGCTCATTTCCAAACAATAGCCTCATGGCCAGCAATGAAACAAGCCATCAGATGTCTAACCTAAAATGCTAACATTTAAAAGCAGAGCCAGGCAAGGTAGGCATGATGGGAACCCTGTAATCCCAGCACTTGGAATGTGGAGATGGGAAGATGACAATCAAGAATTCAAGGTCATCCTCAGCTCTACAGTGAATGTGAGCCAGCCTGAGCTACATAAAANGCTGACTGAAAGCAAAGCAAAGCAAAAACAATGAAACAAAATAAACAAGAGGAAGCAGAGGCAGCCACGTCAGTCTGTGATAGATGTATCATGGCACATGTGGGGAATACCATTTCGGTCTGTACAGACATATCGGGTCAAATCTACTTTCTAATTATCTAAGCCATATAACATTGTCTATGTTCCCCAGCCTTTCCGTCCTGTTTCATCTACAGAATAGGAATAACACCCTGAATACACCTGAGTTTGTCTGATCTTGGAAGCTAAGCAGAGTCTGGCCTGGTTAGTACTTGGATGGGAAAAGAGGAATAACTAACCCTTCTCACAGAGCAGTTGTGAGGGATTGACTTTTCTCCCCTTGAACTTCCTCCCTCCTTCCTTTTTAGGGACAGGGGTTTTACTGTGTTACCAGGTTGGCAGTGAAATTCCAGGCTCAAGTGATCCTCCTGCCTCATCCTGTCAGGAAGTTTGGACTATAGGTGTGTACCACCATAACTGGTAGAGATAAACTCTTCTGTGTATGTGAAATAAAATGTCAAATATCACACACACACACACACACACACACACACACACACACACTATTCTGTCATTGTTGCACACTCACTGCAGGAATTATTTTATTTAAACTACTTCCTATACCTTTGCTTTTAGACTTGGAAGTGATATTTTCCTTCCTATAGGCTCTTGCATTATTTCATTTTGCAAGCTCATAGTGATTGTAGAAGCAACATATGATATACGTTTATATATAAAGAAATAAAATTAGGGCTGGGGGTGTAGCTTTGCGATAAAAGTATGTGCTTAACATTTGTGAGGCCCTGAGTTTGAGCCTTAGAATCAAAACAGACAAAGAAATAAACATCAACACAGTGCTCCCAAATTGGAGAGGTTAGAGCTGGGATCACAGACAGGGTACTATCCATTACCTTCAAAAGAGACAAACAAAATGAAACAAAAACCCAACTTGGAATAAAGAGTTTGAAATGTAATTTTTTTTTGAGAAAAAGTAGGTCAAGGGAAATATCATTTGGCAATAAATAATCAATATTCATCATGTAATCTGTCCCTATTGTGAGTTTTAATTTTATAAACTTACTTCTTTTCTTTTTCTGGTATTGGGAATTGAACCCAAGGCCTCAAGCCTGCTAAGCAGGTGCTCTAACACTGAGCTCTGTTTCTAGCCCTCACTGTTTGGCTTTATAGTTCATTTCTCCCTCTTTTTTTTTTCTTTTCTTTTTTGTTTTTTGAGACAGGGCTTCTCTATATAACAGCTCTGGCTGTCCTGGAACTTGCTTTGTAGACCAGGTTGGCCTTAAACTCACAAAGATCCACCTGTCTCTGCCTCCCAAAGTGCTGGGATGAAGGGCATGTGCCACCACCTCCTGGTCATTTCTCCCTCTTATGAGCCTAAGTTAGACAGGGTCTTGATGAGCGAATGACAGCTGCTGAGAGACATTGGATTGTAAAAGGGACTGCTGAATTAAACCGGCCTAGATGCTTTAGGGACGTCTTAACTTTAAAATGGAATTCAGAAAATGTATTGTGTTGGGGGAGAGGTTATGCTTTTGTTTCCANAGGAAATGAAAGGCTGTGGATTCCTTCAAGTTAATAGAGATCAGATTTGATCNGGGGAGACCTCCTGAAAATCTTGGCTACNGACATAAAGAAACCAAGAAAAACTACAAGACAGGTGACATATATACTGACCCCTCTTCCATGAGAACAGTTCTAAGACTGGACAGCAGATGTTACAACTAGTTTTCCCACGACTTGACCATTATCTCAATTTTCTCAGGGCCTACTAAAGATGGCATCACACCCAGACAACAGGAANCAGTCTACAGAACACAATGCCCACATTCCCAAGAGGTGGGTGGGTGGTTTTTGGTCATTTGGTGGGTTTGTCATCATTTAGGGAGATATATGAATATAGGATAAAAAGAATCTCTGTGACTCCGTGACTCTGGATANTGAAGAGCAGTTTTGGTGAGGGTACAATGATGATGGTGTATTAGAAACCANAGGCCTTGACTCAGACCAATGACTCATTGCAATGAACATTTGCAAGTAAGGCTGACTGGACCAAAGGGTNTACTGTGTGACACAACAAGGCTCCCAATGCCACTAAGACGAATGAAGAAGTGTTGGAGAGGCAGGAAAGATGGAAGAGTAAAGAGGGTTTTTTGTTGTTTTTTTTTGTTTGTTTGTTTATTTTGGCTTGGTTTAAAATTTAAAAAAAATTCTTTTAGGGGGATGCTGCAAGAGTGAAGGACAGATATGGGGGCACTGGGAGATGAACAGAATTGGGGTGCATGATGTAAATTTCCCAAAGAATCAATAAAGGAATTATGTTAAAAATTTATACTTGGTACAGTTTATTTTATTTTACTTGTATACCTCCCTCACTGGATGTTATTTCACAGAGGCATAATCGCCTGGGGATGAAGTACAGTTGGAAGTTTCTCTTTGTGTTGGGTTTTAATAGTAGCAGGAACCCAAAGGCTCACCATTTTTCTAGGCATAATATATCCATGTATTAGTGCTATAGACATCAGGACACAGCAGGGCAATGGAACAGAATCTCACATGTGCAGAATGTCACAGCNGGAAGGGCCCTGTTATAGTTTGGATATATTTTTTCTTTTGGAGACAGGGTCTCACAATGTAGACGAGGCTAATCTCCAGCTCACAGAGATCTGCCTGTCTCTGCCTCCTCCGTGCTCCAGCTGGTGGTTCTGTTGGGTGGCATNCAACCCTTAGGTCTAGCGGGAGGAAGCTGTAAATGAGAGAAGCTGTACCTACAAAAACTGATTGGAACTACAGAGACATGGAGAGATTGGAAGGATGTGCAAGTCCAGAGCCCAGTTATAACTCATTTTGGATATCTTTAGTCTAAATAGCCATTCCTTACATAATTCTGTGTTGAAACTAACATCCTGCAACTACCAGATAAAAACCTGTGGGATATATTAGCAGACCACTGGCTTCCACCAAACCTCAAAGCTAAGAATGTCGTCAGATGGCATCAGATGCAGATAGAGAGATTTCTCTGCTTTGCTGTGACCCACCTCTCTGATGTTACCCCCTATGTATTTTAAAAGTGTCTTGATTTATAACATTTTTTTCTTCTGTTACTATTAGAAACTTCAGAAACTGCTTCCATGTTGGAACATGGAATTTGGGGTTTCTTGGGCCATGTTCTCTCATATTTGACTCTAGAATAAACTCTCTTTTATCCTCTTTGAGGTAAGAGCTGTGTTTTTGAGTTGATAAAGTCATGAGGACNCTGAGCCATGAGGTGAGTGGTTTTCCCCTGCCACATGTATTCTCATGATGTCTTGCCTCACATGGACCCAATGCAACAGAGTCAAGCAGCTATGGGCTGAAGACGATCCTCCAGATAAACCCCTTTTCCTTTAAAAATTATTTACTTTGTGAGTGTGTGTGTGCAAGGCATGCATGCCATTGCACACATGTGGAGATCAGAGGACAACTTGGAATTGGTCCTCTCCGTCCCCCATGTGGGGTGAGGGGATGAAAACAGTGATAGGCATGGTAGAGTCATCNTGATGGCCCCACTTTCCTTCTTTTTAAATGGTTTATTTAAAGTATTTTGTCACAGTGATACAAAAACTGATGAGAACAAACATTTAGAAGGGTCTGAGGCCAAATTTCCTCCCTTTAAACTNAAATAAATATTAGGACTCATAGCCAGAAGTGCAGTAGTTCTTTTCCAAGGACCAGGGACTGCAGACTTCATCTGGGAAGCAGTGGTGCAGAAGGTGGGAACAGTGCTGTTCTTGGANGATTTGCACACTTTGGATGAAGACATCCATTTGGGTCTAACCCGGTAGAAGGTCAAACCTTGCGGCTTGTCAGGACTCCCGCCAACCTCCAGGGCTCCATCAAAGATCTCCATTCCAGTAGCAGNTAGATGGCAGAGAAGCTGCCATCATCTCCCACATCTCAGAAGACAGACTGAGATCAAAGTCTCTCGTTTCAAAGGTGTTAGTTCAGCAGCAATATTTTAACACAGATTGCTGCTTCATTAATTTGTTTCCAAAAGGCGGGGAGATAATCGAGGGCATCAATGATTTATGTATCCTGGTAATTCTACAGGGCACTTCTGGTACTGGAGTGAGCCCTGCAGTCATCTCAGCAGCCTGTACACCAAGGTCCTTCAGAGACAGTAAGGAAAGCCTTTAACACTGGGTGTCTGCTGATAATTTGCTGTAGTTGTTGTCTGAACTGCAGAAGCAGCAATTTCNGTGTTGAATTAAACCACCATGGGGTGGCTTTCAAAGAGACTCAAGGGGAACTGGCCTTGATGGATGAGAAGGGAATGCTTGGATCTGAGGGAGATGAGCCTCTCCTCTCTGTTGGGCAGTTCTAACTGTAGCCTCCAGGCCAGCCTGAAAGGTGGCAGACGCTGGGCCTGTGCTATGAGTCGTCTTTGATGCCTGAAGACTCTGCTGCCTGCTGAACTGACATGCACAATGCTGGAAGGATAAGGTCAAGTGCAGAAATTACACATTGAGCCCTATACTCACTCTTCATTAGGTTTCAATACAAAGCCTGTCAGTCACCCCCGCCCCCCACCATGGGCAGAGCTGNCATTTTACCAGTAGGTGGCAGCAGAGGGTTTTCGGAAAGGCAGGACATCAATCAGTGGGCTTATGGCTGTCATTCACAGGGTTTGCTTTCNGAATCAGAGGAAAAGTGCTTTTGATTCTAATTAGGTCTTAGGAAGGGGGCCCTTAGGAGTGACACAGCTCTCCTTTACACTGACATAGGAGAATGACAGAGTGCTCAGAGCCGATGGACCCTGGAAATAAGATTCCTGGATGTAGGGAGCTTCCAAAAATACCAATGCTTGGGTCCACCCTCAGGGAATTTGTTTGAAACACACACTACACACCTTAAGACAAAGGTTTTTTTTTTTTTTTTCTTTTTCCCCACAGTCATTTATCCAAAACCTTTTTTTGTAAGGAATCCAAAATAACTTGGAAACATCTACTCAACCTCCTAGCTCTTAGCCAAGGAGAAGAGGATAGATAGGAGGAGGGTCTGTGTGTCAGTCTGTGTAGCTGGCTGAATGGAGGGCCCTGAAATTTCCTGTCTACTAGTTACTTTAGAAACTGACCTTACTGGGGTCTTCCCATATGTAAATAGTTAAGGTCACACTGGATTAGAGTAGACCTTAATCCAATGACTAAGAAGAAGAGAAGACACACAGGTTTACAAGGAAGCCTGGGTGACCCTGGAGCTGAGGAGGATGGCACTGGGAAGGTTTAAGAATGCCAGGAAACATGCTGGGTGGTGATGGCACACGCCTTTAATCCCAGCACTCGGGAGGCAGAGGCAGGCAGATTTCTGAGTTCGAGGCCAGCCTGGTCTACAGAGTGAGTTCCAGGACAGCCAGGGCTACACAGAGAAACCCTGTCAGGAAACATGTGAAGCCAGCAGAGGTAGCAAGCATGGTAGGCATCTGTCCTCACTACCNTCATTGGGAGCAAGGCACTGTGGGAAATTTTCAGACCCCTGACCTCTAGGAGATGACACATTTGTGTTGCTTAAGCCACCCAGTTTGTGGTAATTCCTTACAGCAGAAGATTAATACAGGCAGATACAATGAGGGGAAGCCAGGCCCTCAGGCTCCCTCCCCCTCTGGACCCATCCTTGAGCATTACCACATGTGGTCAGCTTTGTTTATATTTTAAAAATAGATTTTATTATTTCATATGTATATGTATTTGCCTATATGTATATCTGTGCATAAAATGCATGTCTGGTGCCAGAAGAGGGCACTGGATCCCCTAGAACTGGAGTTACAGACAGTCATGAGCTGCCATGTGGGTGCTGGGAATTGAACCCTGGTCATTTAGAAGAGCAGCCAGTGCTCTTAAGTGCTGAGCCTTCTCTCCAGCCCTGTTTTGTATTATAGGGATGGTCCTTAAGCATCTTCCTCTCACACCTCAGAGACCAGGGAGGAAAGCCATATGAGTGAAGTTGAGTTCACCAGGCCCAAGGGTATGACATGAAATGCTTACACGTTCTAGCTTGGAGTAATTCTGGTATTTGATCCCTACAGGTTCTGAGCCTGGAAGACTTTAAGTTCATACCAGTAGCAGCNGCTTCCTCTCAGACGTTTCATTCTCAAGAGTTGGAGANTCTTAGCAGCCAAGTAAACACTGGCTNNGTATGACTGAGAAGGAGACAGGAACAGACCCAAAAAGAGAAGCAGTAGGGGCCAGAGGGACAGGGACAAAGAGAGAGGCAAAGAAAGGAAAATAGCAGGGCCACCCATGGATGGCCTCAGGTGAACTGAAGAGCAGAGCTAATTTCAAAAGAAGGTGAGAGTCAAACTGGGCTGCAAGGCCACTGCAGCCAGGCTGTTTCAAAGAAACCTCTTTGCTACAGCCCTGCAAACTGGCATTGAAACTTAGCCTAACTGAACTGGAAAACCAGTGTGCCTCTGTAACTCCAGCTCCAATTCTAATTTTGCACAGCAGTTAAATGCTGTTTGTTTAAAAAAAAAAAATCCTGTGATTGTGACACGTAATCCAGACAGGCTGGTTGCCTTAGACCTGAAGCATACATAATCCTATTTCAGGAATAGTTGTCACCTGTGTGTGCTAGCACACATTCAGGGACATCCTTTATTTTATTTTATTTTTGAGTCAAGATCTCATTACAAAGTTTTGGATAACCTGGAACTTGCTATGTAGACCAAGCTGGTCTCGAACTCATAGAGATCTTGCCCACCTCTGCCTTCTGAGCACTGGAATCAAAGGTGAGCACCACCATGTCTGCAATGCATATGCGCCCCCCCCCCCAAAGCTCCTTCATGTGTCTTAAAAACATTATTTTGTAAGACGAATTTCCAAACAGTCTTGTTAAATAAAAACACAGGGCTAGAAATAGGGTGAAAATCTGACAGAGATCAGAGGAATTAGGAACAGTTGCCAGCCTCACCTTACCACCGCTGCTTTCCAAAAGACAGTGTGATTTCCTATATCTCCACGCCTATATCCCTTTCTGTTCTGTTCTGTTCTCCCATTGGCTCTCTCAGACTAGTTACATCACTTCCTGTCTGTTAGTATAGACCTCCAGAATTCTATGGTTGATGTTGGGATTAAAGGCGTGTGTCTCCACGCTTGACTCTTTCTAGTGTGACCTGGAACTCACAGGGATCCAGACAGGCCCTGCCTNCTAGNTGATAGGATTANGGGCNTGTGCTAACATNGCAAGGCCAGCGGCTGACCTTGTTCCTCTGATCCTCAGATAAATTTTATTGGGNGACATAGATAAAATACCACCACATTATTTAGTCAAATAACTAAGGAATCAAGCACTTTGGGCTTAGGGTCCTATTTTACTCTTTCTGAAATCTCAGTTTCNCACAGTGCAAGCATGTGACAAATGGGAAAGGTGTTTCAGTTCAGAGCTTCCAAACCTGAGGAGCTGTGTGCCTTTTCTCTATTTTCTNCTCTCACAAAACCCCATTGGACGCATGAGCAGTACTTCAGGTTGCTGGGAATCCAGCTCCATCCAGAGAGGCAGTGGAAATGTCACTGTTTCCAATCGACACCCCCTGGGGCGGCCCACACTGGCTTAAGCAAGGAATGATTAAAGAGACCCAGCCACTGCTGTGTAGTTGCGCAGGGGTCATTCATCTCCAAGCCTAAGGATTCAAATTCAGAAATGCAGTTTCTTTTGCCAAAACCTCCTGTGAATTTTCTAAGACCCCTGTGACCTAATTTGTTGAGTGTTTGTCTTCGTATTTTCTCAGGCTTCCCTCATCCCTAATGGCGCGGCGGCTGTTAATTCAATCATTCTCACTCTCTTTGCCACCCTTCTTCCTATGATCAAAGAGTACCATTAACCACCCCAAACACACGGAATAATCAAGCTGTCCGAGGGCTGCCTGTCAGTGCGCTAATCTTCAATCCTGGTATGGCTAAAAAAATGGTTTAACTGTTTCTTTTCCTTACACGCAGCTATTTTTGCACTTCAAACAGCCATTTTGCAGGAGCACTTTCACAGAGAAAGGCTGTGTTATTGAGAGGATGCTGATGTGAAAAGTGTCAAGGCAGTAGGGTATAACTCAGGGAGTGAGTAACAGAAGTAGAGAAGGCACNNCTGGGCGGCACNGTCCTTTAGACTTCTCTGTTATTAAAAATTCGGTCCCTTCGTCTCTCATTCACACCCCATTTCCAGGGAGCCGTGAAAGGGCATTCTCTCCCACTCCATTTTCCACTGGGAATGGCTTTTTGTTGTTTCTCTTTCCAGCAACATCAATTGCATTCTTCATCAGGCAAAGAAGGGCTGCCTTAGGATCTGAGCAATAGCATTGGTTCCTTACAATACTGGGGACCGTCCCATTAGGAAGATGGCAGAAGTGCCCATTTTCCATCAATGCAGCCTACTCAGCCCTGTTGTATTCTCTTCAATACCCTAATCTGCGTCTCATCAGCTCAGCATTCAATAGGAAACATCTTTGGTCACTGGATAAAGCCATCTTAAAAAGCCATCTTCCTTGATTTGAATATTTGCAAATGAACCAGAAAGCATGGCGGGGATACAGGGAGAAGGTAAAGGGCCTCTGAAAAGCCGTGTGGGAGGAAGCTTGGGTAGGACCTGAATTAAACACCTGAATATGGATGATGAAACTGTTAGCTCTCTTCAGAGGTCAACCACCCTTTTAAATTTCAGTTCAAATTATAGAGAACGGTCACAAGGATGTCTGCTTTAGCCCACAGGCATAAATTTGGGTGGATCCCTAAAAGGAAATTTCACGTTATCTGATATGCACCAATCAATGTGGTTTAAATCTGCACATTTCACTGGGATATAAATCCTTAGTGGANCAGTTAAACACCAAGTGGATTAAGATATCACTACTAATAAAGACACATTGCGTCTTCAAGGGGAAAACCTCACACGAGACATCAGACTTCACTGGACCACAACACCAAACAGAATGTCATCACAGAAGCCTCAAGGGCCATCAATTAGAGATGGCTGTCATAAAAGCGGCTGGGATCCAGAGCTTTTGAATTAGGTCAAAAAGAAAGGAGAGAGAACTTGCCCAGGNCAGACTGGATTTTCTTTCTTATCACTCTTCCATGATGGAGAGGCAAATAAAAACACCGAAGGACTGGCAATGAGCCAAGTCTTTTCACATGTAGGACAGCATTCAAAATAATAATAATAATAATAAAAATATCTCCATCAAGAAGACATATCCCAGAATTACAGGTTAACCGGGCCGAATGTTCTAGATGTGCTGCCCTAAAGTTCACGTGAAGCTTAGTGGTAGAGGAGGCGATGAAACGGCAGAGTTTGGAGAACAACTGTAGCTTGTCTGGAAAGCCATCCTTGGACAACTCCTGTGACTCAGAATGAATCAGCCTGTGAGAGCTGCACGGGGTCTTAGGGAGCATTCAATATCCCATTTCCTAGATGAGAAAACTGAAGCCCAAAGAGGGCGATGGAGCCGAGGTCAGTGATCCCTGAGAAGCAGAGGCAGGCACTGACTCCTGGTACCCAGTTCTCTTTCATTTACAACTCCTCTGGTTTTGCAACAGGTGAAGAGGCTATCTTCAGAACCTGGAAACACTGTGCAGGGGCCACTAGGTCATGATTTTCCTACAGCGCTCACATGCTGTTTGCTTTCCATCTTATCCTTTTCTGCATCCACAGTAGAATTCCTTCCAGAACTGAAACTATGAGCCAGGTGACAAAGACTCATACAGAAATAATCCCAGTGTGGTGGAGCAACTTTTGTAATCCCAGGACCCAAGGGGGTGGGGAGGGGCAGAGACGGGAGGATTGTATGTTTGAGGCTGGCCTGAGCTACATACTGAGACTTTATCTCAAGAAACAATAACAACAATACCAAACAAAAAAGTTGCTATGGAACTAGATAAGACAGGAGCCTCCACTCCAGCGTCTATTAAGCCAGAGATGCTAGAGATTTACAGGAAGTANAATAATACTATTATTTTCACTGTTAATTTGTGTTTTTTAAAATAAAGTCATGTGTTATATTCACACAAATATTACTTAGCTATCATGATCTTCATCATCCTAAGTCAATGAATATTTAAACATCTTCTGTTTTAATTATGAAGACATAACCTGCCTCCCTCAGTGATTTTTCGGGTCCTCACTGATTTTCAAGGATGTATTGGGGTCCTGAGAGCAACAGATATGAGGACTGCTGTACTAAAACACTAAAGAATAACCAGAAAAAAAGCTGGTGGTAGTGGCGCATGCCTTTAATCCCAGCACTTGGAAGGCAGAGGCAGACAGATGTCTGTGCGTGAGGCCCACATGGTCTACATAGTGAACGAACTCCAGGACAGTCAGGGCAACATGGAGAGACCCTGTCTCAAAAAGAAAAAAAAAAGGAATAATAATATTTAGGAGCTATAAAGACCACCTTTCACAATGTCTGCTGTCACTGGGGCTGCTATTTTCCAGAGTTGGTCAAGATAGAAAGATGTCTGAGCTGAGTTATGATGGAAGGAAGCAAGGGAACAGCATGGTTCGACCCTGACAAAGAGTACACAGATAGGAATAGCAAANCGAAGACCTAGAGACCATGCTCGGTTTGTGGGAAGAATGCTGAGGAGGTGTGTGGCTAGAACACAAAACCATGGGAGGAGGGGCCATGTGGGCAGAGGAGATCAGGCTATAGCATGTAGGGCCTTTCAAATTTAAACTTAAAAATACAATATTCCAAATGACATCCGCCATTCCACTCAACACCCTCCCTGCTTCATGTGATGCTAGGCATGTGTACAGAATGTGGAGGATGTGGGTGGGATGTAATTTGCAGGGTAAACACTGCCTGCCAAAGTATTTTTCTTGCACCATCTAACAGTCAACAAAGGTGGAACAGACAGTCGGACAAGCACTAATGGAGGACACCCCTCCCCCTCCCCAACTTTGTGTTTTTTCAAGGCAGCCTTGTGAGATAGTCAGGGCAGGCATTATTTCTGTTCTCTGTCAGATAAGGATGCACAGTCAAAGAAGTAAGGCCCATCTCATATAGCCAGTTGGTGACAACTCTGAATGGTGTGAGCCAGACAACTCTTCAGTTCCAAATTTGAGTTCTTCCCAGGTCCTATTTCTGTGCCATCGAAGCCTACTGCTTTATCACAGAGGCAATGCCAAAATAAAGAAGATTCAAACGTGAGGGCACCACTTGAGTCAAAGGCCAAGCTTACTATGTTGGAATGAAATCAAGGCATCCTGCTTTGCCTTTACTTCATGAGATCTGTCCTCTGGTTATATCTGCTGAGTATTGACTGTTGGGGGATAGTCTATCACACTATGAACCTCGAGTTTGCATTTGTGATGATTAAATAAAATTAATCTTGGGTCAGGAGGTTGACTTAGCNATTAGTTGACAGAAAGTAATCATAGAGCATCAGAGGGCATCTGGGAGAGATAGACACACACAGGAAGTAGTTGGGTGGGATTTGGAGTGGTGTATGTTTTTCTGGTTTGGCAGAGCCGAAGCATGGCTCTTTTGGAGACGCTAACAGGGAGAGAAGGCTAGCTTTTTGCTACTCAGCCTCTCTGAGCTAGCAGGTTTTCACCCCAGCCTTTGAATCTCGGNTCTTATTTATACATAGAATGATTGAGATTTAGCTAAAGCTACCTTTAATGGCAGCAACAGAGCCTGTGCCTGAAGGAGCAGAATTCCCACCAGGCTGCAGCCTGAGCAGCCAGACTGTTGCTAGAGAAGCAGGCTGGTAACTGTGGAGTTGCAGTTGTTGGCTGAAATAGCAGTAGATTAGAGTGCAGCCATTGTGCCAAAGTTAAAATAACAATTAACCTACCAGTTCTTGCCAATGTTCTAACAAACTATGGGGGAAACACAGATTGGGAAGACTTGTCATCTGTAGAAGGGACAGGAGGCAATCATTTCTCTACAATCCCCAAGCATGCCTAGCTTTACACAACTTAGTCTTGTGTAGTCAAGGAGGGGTGTGAGGAGAACAGAAGAAAGTCACTCACTAAATAGACATCCAGAACAGAGGCGTTGTCATCCTGAATTTCCAGGGTGTTTGGCTCAGTAGTCAGGTAGATGGTTCCCTCTTCCAAAGTGAAGGTTGAACTGGAAGGTAACCCTTTGCTGGAAAAACAAAGATGTATAATGAGTTTGTGGTCTGCAGAACACATTCAAGGACGCGTCCCAAGCTATGGCTAAAGAGGCTGTGGTGGTGAAGTTTGGGTTAAAATCTTTTTTTAGTCACCCTGAAAATGTGGCCATTTGGGTTTAAATTAAAAAAATTATTTTAGTAATAAGCATTTTTTTTACTTTAAATAAAATTTTATTAATAACATCTTTTCTCCTCCCCCCTTATATATGTGACAGTTCACAGTGTTTGCAGGAGGTGATTTTTGGGTCACATCCTGTGATCCAAAAGGGTTCTGTGAAGCTGGAAGTCCTGGCATCACTAATTTTGAGTGGTTGTTTTTAATTTCTGACTGCTGTGCTCTCTCATTTATCCATACATTGCTAGTTTACAAAATGGATCCATACATTGCTTGTTGTTGTTGGTATTTTACTCTTTTTGGGGGGCCCACTACCCAGCTCCCAAGTAAATCACACACAGAGGTTTATTATTACTTATGAATGTCCTGCCTTAGCTTGGCTTAGTTTCTAACCAGCTTTCCTTAAATTTAAATTAACCCATCTGTCTTTTGCCTCTGTGCTTTTACCTTTCTCTACTTCTCTATATCTTTACTTTCTTACTCCATGGCTTGCTGTGTACCTGTGTGGCTGGCCCCNGGAGTCCTCCTCCTTCTCTGGCTACTTCATCTTAGCTCTCTCCTCCCAGCTTTCTCCTTCTATACATACTCTCTGCCTGCCAGCCGCCTATCCTTTCTCCTGCCTTGCTATTGGCCATTCAGTTCTTTATTAGACCCACAGGTGTTTTACACAGGCACAGTAACACAGCTCCACAGAGTTCAACAAATGCAGCATGGGCAAAAGTAACACGCCTTAAAATATTCTACTACAATTGCTAGTTTACAAAAAGCCCTCCTTCCCAGATCCATGCATGCTTTTTCCCTCCTCTTTCTTTTCTTCCTGTTTTGGGGTCTGAAAAGTCCAATACTTCAGTGGTTCTTGGATTTTAGTGTATATCAAAGTCTCTGGAGGGTTGGTCACAATGCAACTTCTAGGATCCTTCCACTGGCACTTTTGAATCAGGGGGTCTAGTATAGAGTCCATGAATTACATTTCTGACCAAGCCCTAGGTGATGCTCATGCTGGGCTGGTCCAAGGACCACACTTGGAATAATAATAATACTTGGAATAATAATAATAATACGGAGTGCTATTATGTACTCTATGAGCATCCCCTATGAGGACCACCTAAGGAAACAATAAAAAAGCCCCAACAACACAGATAGCTGGCATTGTTTTGTCATGGTATTATAACCAGTATTCACTGATGAAGGAACTGCTTTTTTTTTTTGAGACAGGGTCTCTCCATGTAGTCCAACTGTCCTGGAACTCACTATGTAGACCAGGCTCAAACTCATAGAGATCTGCTTGCCTATGCCTCCTGGGTGCTGGGATTAAAGGCATGTGCCACTATACCAGGTTGAGCTGGTCTGGTTTGACAGTATTTAAATTGGGTATCAGCCAGGGACGTACAATTATCCCTCTGCATCTGAAATAAAAGTGATGCTTTTACCCAGCAGGAGTTTCCCACAGTTTTCAAGGACAGAACATTGGAAAACAACAAAGCAGGAGGAGGACATTGGTGTTGGGACTGNNTCTGGCCATACAGGTGTGAGGCTTCCTGGGTAGCCTGTATGAATATGTAAGTGTTTGCCAACTGCCGCTTAAAAACACTAGAATGTAATCATGACGCATAAAGAGATAATGCAAGAATAAACCCTCACTTAAGTCAGTGTGTCCTCAGACTATAGCAAATTGTCTTATCCCTTAAAGATGTCCCACACAGAAAAAGGATACGTCCCCCAAAGGATTTCACTCAAATGTTATGAGTAAGTGAATGTCCTTTGGGAATTGCCCTGNTTTTTTTGTTTTGTTTTGTTTTGTTTTGTTTTTTGTTTTTTAAACTGCACTGTTGATTTCCCAGGCACCCATCTATTCGTAATCAATTTATTGTTCCTCAGCCTGTGGATTTCATCGGTTCCATGTTAGGAGTCACTTACAAGTGAGGGTATCTTTCTTGGGAAAAAGGTTTCCAGAATCTAGTGGCAGGGTCAGAGTGCCCACCATTTCTTGGACTAACAACGAGGGAAGATCTATTTTAGAAGCGATGCTACGTGACTGGGTTTAAGAGCCTGGCAACCTGCCTGGGTTCTGTACCATCGAGTTCTGCCATNGTTCCCTCCATCTAGACCTTCTGAGGGCTGGGCACCTCTAATGCGCAACGGGCTGCTTAAAAAACCACATCTATTTGGTTCTGCTTTTGTCTTGTAGAAGCCTAGGGGGTCCCGGTACCCCCTGCCACTCTGCTCCTGATAAGTCGTAAGCTTCTCACAGANGAGTGTGCTGCAGGGGAACTCATCTCACCACGGTCCTTTTGGCAGAGGACATTCATGGTGCTTTGATGCCATGAGGGCTATTGTCTGCCAAGTGACATCAGTTTGGCCTCACACAGAGCATTAGCTTGGCTGGACCGTTGAAACCGTCATCAATAATTAAAGTCTGGAACACTGATTTCTGTTTGCTGACCTAATGAGTGTTTTTACAGCTCATTCTCACAGGCACATGTGTTCAGGGAACAGATGGACCTAGCCACAGTTTTTGTCTTNTAAAAGCCACCTTTTCACTGCCTCGATTAAAAAAGAAATNGCATAACATATCACGCGGTGTAGGTAAGTTAGGGTGTGAAGCCACAGCTCCAGCCTGAATCCCGCCTCTTCCAGCGAGTTCCTGTCAGCATTTCTCTTTTTAGCTTTTCTGGTGAGACTGTTTTAGATTTATTTTTATTTTGTGTGTATGAGTGCTTTGTTTACAAGTTCATCCATGCCTGGTGCCCTCAGAGGCCAAAAGAGGGCATCAGATTCCCTAGAACTGNAATTACAGAGGGTTGTGAGCNGCCGAGTGGGTGCTGGGAATCTGCAAGAGCAACAAGTGTTCGTTACCCCTGAGCACTCTTTCCAGCCCTCTTTCTATCCTTTGANGAATCCTGGAATAAAAGACACCCAGCCAAGGCATCCATTGAGTCCCTAGGGAGGATGCATACTCTCTAATGCCGAGTTTCTTTCCAACACCTCCTATATATATTTTATTTTGTAACTAAATTATATTTAGCTGTTTCAATTCTGTCATCCACACATATATCGTTAGCATTCCACATTACTTCATCTTTGCCTTTTCTCCCTTTGTCTTCCTTCTCTCACTTTGTATTGGACACATAAAAAAAATAAATTTGCATCCATTTCATAATTGCTACTAATGCTTACATTTTATCTTACAATGATAACTACAATTTTCTTGTTTCTTTCATGAGTTGCCTCCGAATANAGAAAGTCAATACACAGAGTTTACAGTATTGAAGCTACGTAAATACTGTTTAATGCTGGGCCAATGGTGAGTTAGCGTTATATTTTTGTCTCTGGGCTCAATGTCATGATTGCTGGGCCATGCCAGGAAAAATGTTCCTGGCATCAAAGTTACAAGGCTCAGTGGAGCCTCTGGCTCCCTTCTNATTTTCGATTAAATTCATGCTACATTTTAGGCTGCTCCATGTTATAGAGTTTTTGTCTTTTAAAGCTGACTGTGNTAGGTGAAAAAAACAAACCAAACCAAACCAAACCAAGGGTGTCTAACNGAAGAGCAGAGGCTGAGCCAAAGCCCTGCTTCTGTGATGACCTGCCATGATGCAGGGCAAGTCATCACCTGGGCACAGAACCCTGGCTCCCCATCCGCAGAGGAACCCGGCCAGCCCATCTCACAGCTTCACTCAAGGGACCAAGCCCCACTCTGNGGCTGAGAGAAAGGCCAACCTGAGGGAAGGCTTTTCATTATGAACAGAGGAGAGCAGCTCCATCCTTTCCTCTCTGGGGCCATGCCTTGCCCTTTGATGAGCTCTCTCTTTCATGGATGGATTGATCACAAGTGCTTGGAAAGGATTCCTGTTTTGGTATTCAAAGCTTTGCTACTGGAACACTAACCACTAACACTGTGGGTAGAGAGCTCTCCTTACAGGGAAAACCACAAATACAGCCGGGACTCACTTGGCGGCTGCCAAACCTCATTTGGTCTTAGAGCCGCACACTGCTTTTGTTCCCACAATGCCCAGGTGGGAAGCAAAGGTCAATACGCCACCTCCAGCCCTACNCTGATGGAGGAGGGGAGAGGCCGCTGCTTTTCTCAGGAACTGGCACCAGACTTCCCATTTACAGTGGGAAGATGTCACTGTGCAGCAGGCTCGTGTCCCTCCATGACAGAATCCCTGCATGCTGAGCTCTTTGGCTGAGNGAGGAAGAATGTCCACAGGGTTACCCAAAAGACCCAGAAACGTGGGAGGCTTTGACGACGACTGCAGCATCCACACCGCCAGCTGTCCACACTCCCAGCCACTTCTGCCTCTGGGAGCACGGCTTCTCAGAGAGTTCCTGTCTTTTCTGCTCTCCAGTCAGGAGCATGGCTGCTGTTCTTCCTCGGCTCCACCTCTGCTATTTTTAGGCCGGGAGACTGCCTGTTTCCAGCCAGAGGGCAGAGCAGTGGGCAATCTCAAGTACTGATTGATGGCTGCCTGTGGCTGGAGAGCCTGGCTTAACCTCCCTGTTTACGGGCACAAAGCCTGCTGCAGAGCCAGCATCAAGCCGGG
>LZPO01066283.1:387072-401206 GCA_001675575.1 Neotoma lepida
TTGGGCACTACTATGAGTTCTTTGTGATGAGGAAGCATGGTCCTGCTCAGAGCCATGATGGACTGAGCCGGACAAGGAGACCNATAAGTGGGCTTGGGCGTGGTCCACCCTGGGCTCCAGGGAGAAAACACAGGGCCCACCCAGCACCTTGTGGCTCCAGGCAGACAGGCACTACGATGGTGAGCAGATGTATATGGTATGAGAGGGAGAGGGACAGATGGTTCATGGCCTGTGAACAGAGGTTTATCTGCAGAGGCAGAAGAAATGAGGAGTGGGTGGAGGTGTGTGGAGGTGTGTGACGTGCCACCCAGGGCCATGGTGATGTCTGGGCCAGGGCTGCTGCTCGGGCCCATGTGTGGGTTCATGGCTCTGATGTAGGCCTCTATTGATGTCCATGGCTCCTGATACCACCAAAGGCCGAGAGGATAGGGCTGTACAGAATTAGTCCTGCCCCTCATCAGCTGAAGCACTCAGGAGACAGGGTCCTACACCTCACCTGGGCAGCACAATAGAGCTGACCCTGTTTGCAGGGGCATGGGTGAGCTGGCCCNGAGGGTATGAGAATGGCATCACTCCCCTCTTGTATGCTATGTGGTGGCATGAGTGAGGGAAAGATGCCCCCCTCCCTTTGCCACTTGCAGTAGATGGGGGACATGACCCAACCCCTCACCAGCTGCCCCACTTGGGAGAACAGGTCCTGCACCTCACCTGGGCAGCACAGTAGAGTTGACCCTGTAGACAGGGGCACCAGTGAGCCAG
This sequence comes from Neotoma lepida, assembly GCA_001675575.1. Taxonomy (NCBI): domain Eukaryota; kingdom Metazoa; phylum Chordata; class Mammalia; order Rodentia; family Cricetidae; genus Neotoma; species Neotoma lepida. The sequence continues at coordinate 387,832 of LZPO01066283.1, forward strand.
CCCTGAGGGTGTGGAAGGGGCAAAGNTGGTACCGCCTCCCTCCACTGCAGCATGGTGGTGGAAGGGAGGGAGAGATGCCCTCCCCCCTTACCCCTACCGCCTCCAGCTGGCAAGGGAGCTGACCNTCCCCTTTACCAGCTGCAATACTCGGGAAAGCAGGCCCTGCACCTCATCTGGGCAGCGGAGCTGACCTTGTTTACTGGGGATGTGGGTAAGCCGGCCTAAGAACATGAGCATGAGAGATCTGGCCCTGCCCCTCATCTGCCATNTGGTGGCATGGACAGGGAAGAGATGCCCCTCCCTGCCTCATATCCAAGGCAGGTGGGAGAGCTGGCCCTGAAGTCATAAGAGCATGAACGCTGTCTCTGCCCCTCACCAGCTGCAGCATTCAGGAGAGCGGGCCCTACACCTTGCCCAGGCAACACAGTAGAGCTGGCCCTAATGGTTCAGGTGTAGAAGAGCTGACCCTGAGGGAATGACAGCAGAACTGGTCCAGCCTCTTGCTCATTGCTGCAAGGGGTGAACTAGCTGGGCAATGCTAGAGAGCTCCCCCTGGTGGTGAGTATGGTGGAGAGCTGGCAGGCTGACCAACCCTGCAACTACTCAGGCCCAGAAACAGGGTTATGAATTGGCCCACCCCAACATCCACCCCATCCATGATCTACGGGAGCACATGAAGGGGCCAGTCCTGCAGACCCAAAGCTGCAGGATCCCCATGACACAGGGCGATAACAAGATATTCAAGAGGAGTCCCAGTGAGGGCCCATCATTGATAGTGTAGCAGAAACCAGTGGCCTCAAACCAGACCAATGACTCTTTGCAGTGAACACTTTTAAGTAAAGATATATGGATAAAAGGGTAAACTGTGTGACTCATTGTGTCTCACTACAGCTTCCACAATGAGATTTTTCCTTTTTTCTTTTCTTTCTCTTAAATTTTATTCTATTTTTTTGGGGGAGGGCGGGTGTTGCAAGGGCAGAGGACAGATACGAAAGGACAGGGAAATGAATGAGATAGAGATGCATGATGTGAAAGACACAAAGAATAAATAAAAAGAAAGTTAAAAAGAATCCTACAGTTCTAAGCATACTGCAGNTGAGACTAAAGAATGGCAATTACCACCGCCCCCAAGAGTNATAGATAACCTTCNCTCCTGGAGTTTCTAAGCCTGACACTTNACATTTACCATCAAATTTACAATTTTAACAACCTGCCAGGGTGGGCATTACCATAATAGTTTCACACAAGAAGCATCAAAGAACAGTGTGCAAAGAGAGGGGCTTCTAGCCCAGGCTTGACTGGCTGCCGGATAACACCAGCATATCCCAGGGAACCCAGGGAACCTTGGGATGTCATGGTTTTGAATAGGCAACAGTTTTAGAGAGATAGAGACTGAGGCTGGCAGATCTCACTATTAAAGTCTCACAGAGCATAGGTGAGAGCTGGGACGGGGGTGAGTACTTCCCTCTAAGAGATCCCAATACTTGACCATCCAGCATGTATTTTAACGTGAAGATTAAACAAAATATACCAAAACATCATTTTTTAGGAAAGCATGTGAAACAATCAGGAGATGTTACCCATGTGTCACAGTTGCGTGAGAATACAACTATCTTTTATTGCTGAAATCACAGCTGCTGTGTACCCAGTATNGACAGCTAGAGAGAGTGGAGACTTTTTCTTATACTTGGCACATATAGAAAACAAAACAAAACAAAAAACAAACCTTCTTCGATCTCACCTNAAGTTCTNGAGTTAGGAAGTTTGCGCTATGAGTTATGAAGCTGAACATAGCTAACCTTATAGGGGTTGGGATTCCAAAGCAGGTTAAAATACAATCTATGCCTCTCATTAATCACAGTTAAACATCTGCAGAANGACTCCTAGTACTCAACAGGTGACTTATGTGTCCCCTGTGTAAATAGTTGGTATATTCAATTTCCCATTACTTCAAGCTTTAAATAGAAGGTTTTTTAAAAAACTAATTTTATTTTATTTTATTTTATTTTAATTTTTAAAGACGGGGTCCCACTACAGAGATCTGGCTGGCCTACTACTTGCTATGTACACCAGGTTGACCTTGAACATAGGTGATCTGCCTGCCTCTGCCTCTGTGCTGGGATTAAAGGCGTGTACAACTATACATGGTATCAAAAGGCAGTTTTTTAAAGGAAGGCATCAGAGGAGCATCTATAGGAGGTGTTAAACATTTTCCACTGTGACTGATATTGAAGAGAAGTAGAGAAGTAATTAAAGAAGGGAAGATGNATTTTTATTATTATTATTTTTTTTTACCCCTCTTTGGGTTTTTCAAGACAGGGTTTCTCTTAGGTGTCCTGGGACTCATTTCGTAGACCAGGCTGGCCTTGAACTCACAGAGATCCACTTGTCTCTGCCTCCTGAGTGCTGAGATTAAAGGCATGTTCTGCCATACCCGGCTTCAAGAGGCAGTTTTTNAACAATTTAATCTAAAATATTAAATAACTTATTTAGTGTGTATGCNTGCACGGACCACTTTCTACAGTTGGTTCTGTCCCACCACTATGTAGGTCCCTACGATTGAACACAGGTAATCAGGCTTGGTGGCAACTGCCTTTATCCACCGAGCAATCTTGTTGGCCCCCAAGAGGCAGTTTTAAAGCATGACTGCCTAATAGTCTCAGGATTACAGAATGTTCCTAGAAAGTATGGCTCTGGCGCCAGTAGAGGTTCTCATGATGCCGCGTGACATGGAAGGTGTCGGCTCTCTTTAAAAACAAACGCCTCACCACATTGAGGTTTGTCAGTTTTCCGTAANGTGCCCTTTCTGTCCCACTCAGAATATAACACAGCATTTAGTCAGCATCTCTCTTTGGTCTCCTGTAGACTGTGATGTTTGTCAGAACTTTATTTATTTATGACCTTGACACTTCTAAAGGGCATCTTATGAAGTGTCTTCCAGTTTGGGTTCAGCAGATGAGACAGTGGTTATGTGTTGTCGAGAGGAAGACTACAAACACTAACTTCTGTCCTTTTCACATTCTGCCAACCTGTTGTCACTGATGATGCTATACTTGATGGCTTTGCCAAGGGAGTATATACGAAGTCTCATGACCAGAAGGTCACCTCCCTTCTTCCTACACTGTGTTATTTGGCAGTGAGCTGCTGAGTGTAGCCTGCAGTCTGAGGATAAGATAAGATGTCTGTCCTCACTGCAGCAGACAGGCTGTCTGTACGATGCACTTGCAGTTCTCCTGTGTGGGAGCTTCCTCCCTCCTCCCTCCTTTATTTAATCACAGACTCATATCCACATATTCTATTGGGCTTTTTAAAATTTGGGGGGGTGGTCACGACTCAATGCCATGCTGTTTTATTGCTTAAATTGTTTCTAGTCAGCCATGGAAAGATCCTTCATTTGGCACCTGTGCCCTCTGTGCCCATTGTTTTGCTCCTTGAATACTTAACTACCTTTAAAATTGTATCTATTTAAATCTTAAGTGTGTGCGTGAGTGTGCATGCACACACATGTGAGTGGGGGTACCCTGGCAGGCCAGAAGAGGACACTGATGCCAGGAGCTGGAATTANTGGCAGTTGCGAGCTGCCTGAAGTGGCTGCAAAGAACCAAACCCAGGTCCTTTGTAAGAGTAGCAAGCACTCTTAACTGTTGAGCCATTTCACCAGCCCTTTAACTGCCCCCCCCTTTTTTTTTAAAAAAAAAAAAAGCAAAGAGTAGAAACTCCCATCTTTCGGCTCCACTTTATAGTTAATCCCAAAATTTAAAATTGACTTAATTTGCTTCATCATTCACCTGTGGGGAAAAAATCGCTCTCCTTCTTGTATACAAGGGGTTTGGAAACAAGTTTCCTAAGCTGTTTTTAGTTTGTGAAAGGGTTGAGCTTGCAGAACCATGTTGTCTGGAGAAAACTGTACTAGGGATGAGCTTTTTTTCCAGGGGTGCTGGATTAGTTACCGTTGTCATTGCTGGAATAGAACACCTGCTAAAAAGCTAAGGGAAGATTCATTTCGGCTTATGGTTTCATGTTGGGAGAATGCATGGCAAGCTGGGCTCCTCGCCTGGAGCAGGGAGCTTGTGACAAAGCATGTTATTTCTCTTACGATCAGGAAATCAGAGCTGGGACAGGAAGTGAGGCTGGGTCATCAAGGAGCAGCCACTGAAAACTACTTCCTCCAGAGGGTCCTCACCTGCTCAAGACTCTCCAACCTCACGACAGCACCACCATCTGGTGGCAAGGGTTCACATACAGGAGCCTGTAGGGACCGCTGCACACTCAAATCCTAACAGTTCCCTTTTGCCCCATCTTATACTTTCAGATTATATGACAGCTTTACAGTGGCTGCCAAGCTGGGACCAGTGACGACAATACTGATTCTTCATTTTCCCTTTAGTAATGGAATTTCACTGCATTACTCAGGCTTATCCTGAACTCCTGGCCTCTTGCCTTAACTCCCCAAGTGCCAGGACTGCAGGTGGGAACCATCATACTTGCACCCCCCTCCCCCTCTATTGCCCTGTTTTAACCTTGAAGGTCTCACTATGCTGCTCAGGCTTGTCCTGAACTCCTTTGCCTCAGTCTCTCCTGTAACTACAACTGCAGGGGTGAGTCACCATGCCCACTATTGCAATAACTTTGTTTGTGGTGGATATCCTTAGACTCCTGTAGATGAGGAGACTGAGGCCTGGTGACCTTAGGTGACACAGCTGGTTAATAACTGAGGGAGCAAACTCAAGCCTCTGTGAAAAGTGATGCAGCCTACAGATTCCTCAGAGGAGGCACAGTGCCTCCAGGGGGACAGCTTATAGTCCTGACCCCTTAAGGCTTATGCTTGATGGCTTGCCTTTGCTCTGCTCATGAGGAGAGAATAGAGGCATTATTATAGGTGAAATGGATGCTTTGCCTTTCCTCTGGGTTTATTGTGATTGAACGATCTCCTCTTGGGGGGCTAATTCAAGACACTCCTAGAGAGGCAAGGTCTCAGGGAAACTCAAGGATAGTCCAATTTAAAAAGCTACATGCATGCACTGGTGGTGGTGGCCCATGCCTTTAATCCCAGCACTCGGGAGGCAGAGGCAGGTGGATCTCTAAGTTGGAGGCCAGCCTGGGCTACAGAGAGAGTTCCAGGACAGCCAGGGTTATGCAGAGAAACTCTGTCTTGAACCCCCTCCTCCCCCCAAAAAAGAAAAGCTACGTGCTCTTTCTGTTTTCTCTGCAACAGTCTTCCCAGGTCCTTCAGTTCTATGGAGAAGTGTAGCAGCTTCCAAGCCACCTATTTCTTTCTTAAGCATACCATTAACCTCTGGGTTACTAGGATAATCCCTCCTTTGTAACTTCCACGCTTGGTTTCTGATTCTTTGCCCTTGGGAAGAAGGAGCCTTCAGTTCTCACTCACACAAGCCTCATCAGCTTCCTGGACTACATAGGGAGTCGGGTTAGCCCTAGGTCAGGCAGGCTCTGCTTGTTTGCAGGCCGACTCAAGGGAGCAGCCTTCACAGCAAGGCAACCAGGGAACAGATGCTAATTCATTTAAAGTTCAAGGTATCAATACAGGCACTGTTCGGAGATAGCAAGATAGGATGTTTACTTATGATAAATAAATATCAGGCCTTTCCCTCCCTTACGGGGCCTTGACATCTCTCAATGGCATTTTAACTCATCTTGGAAACACTTAAGAGACATCTTAGTCCATCATGTGAGTGGAAAGTGCCAGCATGGGTGAGGATGGAGCTACATGAATTTCTAAGTGTCTATCACATTCAGAATTCAAAATAAACAAGTTAAAGGACACGTGGGCATGCCTGAATATAAAGCCGTCCTGAAAATGAGAGAATGTTTAAAGTCTGACAATAGGGGAGAAAAATGCTATTGATTTAATTTCCTTCTAAAATGAGTAGCAGGTGCTCAGATGTTGAACGAAAAAATAAGGGAGGTGTGTGTGTCTCTGTGTGTGTGTGTGTCTTTCTCTCTCTCTCTCTGCATGTGTGTGTGTGTGTGTGTGTGTGTGTGTGTGTGTGTGTGTGTTTGTGTGTGTATGGGGGGGATAAGTAGCTCTATTAACTGCCAGGAGCTTAGAAAAAGGAGATATATTTTTACTTAAGTCTCCTCCTACCCCTGCCCCTGGCCCTTGTGGATCAGATCTCAAGTTTTAATTTAATTTGGCTTGGAGAACTCACCCACTGAAAGCTGTCAGAGCAGGAAGAAAATACCTGAACTTACTAACACAAACTCTGAGTGCTCAGGCAGGGAAAANCCCATGGAAGGAACTATTGTATGATGTATGCTAGTTGTGTGACTTAACTCCAGGGTTTGAGTGGTGGAGTTTTGGGAATCAACTTCATAATAAATTATCTCTGGCTGATCTGGGAGTAAAGACCCTTGAGCAGAGGGGTTTGTCAGGTTAATGGTTAAAATGTGTGTGTTATAATCAAAGAGACTCGAAAAGTGTCTTCCTTCTAGGGCTGGCTTTATGTACGTGTGGCCTGGGCAATTGCATGTGTTCCTATACTTGGGAAGCCCCAGCCTAGTTTAATGTCCTGCATTTTTTTTGTGTGCATGTATGTGTATGTGTTTTTTGCCCAGGCTAGCCCCAGATATACTCTGTAGCTCAGGCTGGCCTTGAACATATGATCTTTTTGTGCTAACTTTTAGACTTAATCAAAAACACATCACAATGCTCTTGTTAACAAACTTTGAGAAAGGAGTCTCAGATATTTATTTCTCATGAGATCCTTCACATTATAGAGCTAGTTTTAAATGGTTGTGATGTTTTGGGAAGGTCAAATTGACATACATCATAATATATAGCATTGAGAGTAGGGTCTTTGCAGGGCCTTGTGGTAGGGTTCAGTGGTAGAGCTGTGCATAGCACATGGGGAAAAAAGTTGATTTTTCTTTCTTCAAAATTTAGATTGGGAAAAGAATTGTAAGGCCTGAGAGACAGGTGATCTTGGAGACATCAGTCATGATGAACATCTTACGATACTGAAACGATTTAGTCACAAGGCAATTCAGAATTGCCTTGAATGTGCCAGGACATGTGGCCAAATGGCACTGCAAACAATGAATGGTTTTCTCTCACTTGGTGAGTCACCTGTCACGTCTTTAAGAGATATGTCCTGGCTATTTGGTGTGATCCAAGGCACCAGCAACGCAAAGAGAACTAAGTAAGCTGCCCGATCAAATATTGCAGAGGACAGTGGTTGGCTAGTACCGCCCACCCCCATCATTTTAACACTCTGGGCCCTACATTCAGTGCAGATGAACTGAATAACTTTAAGACCAAAGAGCCTTGTGAGGGGCATGTGTAGAGAAAACAGCAAGCCTCTGCTCTATCACAACCATGCAATCTGTCTGTTCTTCATGGGGCAGTGAGAACTGAGAGCTCCAATCATGGCAAAGCTAGGGGAATGGTTCAGCACTTGGCTAGGAGCTTTCAGCTTTTATTTTTTTTATTTTTATTTTTTTTGCTTTTTTTAAAATCTCAAAACAGCCAATCATAAACCTTATGCTTACAGGAACTTAATTAGGCCTCTGAATTCAGACAGGACTGGTCTTTCTGCTTTGTACATGGAAAATAATATTTCTACCTTTGGTAGGGGAGGGCCATGCCCACATCTTTTGATTCTGCAACTACAAGAATTTATTGTTTGGAAATAAATGCTTATTCTGTTTTTTTTTTCCAAATCAGAATTTTAAATGAAATAGAATCTCAGTAATACACAATGTACTGGATCAAAGGAATTGGAGAAGACAAATTGCCTATTTTTTTTAAAGATTTATTTTATTTATTATGTACACAGTGTTCTGTCTGTATGTTTGCCCACATGCCAGAAGAGGACATCACATCTCATTACAGATGGTTGTGAGCCACCATGTGGTTGCTGGGAATCGAACTCAGGACCTCTAGAAGAGCAGTCAATGCTCTTANCCTCTGAACTATCTCTCCAGCCCCAAATTACCTACATTTGATATATGCTTCCCTCCTTACTTCTTGTTCTCAATTTTGATTCACAGACCCCCTTAAAAAATCAGTAATGAGAGGGAAATTGTACGTTTAATTGGGGAGAGGGAGGCAGTTAAGACAGATGCCTCTGGCTAAAAGTCTAGTCAAGCAGGCAGATCATCTCCCAGAATCATTTCTACTAGCAACTGTCTTTTCTCAACTCTATTTTTGTTAAAGACTTAGTCTCTGGAGTGGGTAGAACAGAGGGCCTTTGGATTGCAGAGCACCAGCCTAGTTCAGGAACGAACATGGGATGAGGTGNGGTTAGCCCACAAAACCATCCTTTGTTCTCCAGGCTGGAGAGACTGGGCAGNCTCTTCAGGGGGAACTGACACACTCTGGAAGANAGAATCTGATCTGAGAGGCTCCTAACACTCATNGCTCTGCCAAATCACCCCAGAGCAAATCCCACGAAGGACAAGCCCCAGCCACATGCTTTGAGTAAGTGTCCCACTTTTTGTTTGATAATTTCATTGAAATATTACACACACACCAAACAACTGACTCACCGAACGCATGTAATTCAGTGTAGTTTTAGTATACCCAGTGTTGTGTGACAATTGCATAATCAATTTAACAATTTTTTTTTGTCACTCACAAGATAACTGTACTCATTAGCAGTCACCCCATTTCTCCCAAGCCCTTACTCAGCTCCAGGTAAGAGCCAATTTACACTCTCTGAAGATTAACAGTGGCACACTTTTAAGTCTCAGTAGACAACTAAATATTATAGAAACCTAAGAAAGGCACTATTGTAAGAGAGGGGAAAATACAGAAAAAAAAGTGCTAGTTGTAAGGAGGTGGGATTATAAAGGAGAAGAAAATTCCCACCCCACAACCCCCCCAGCCCCCACCACGTCAGTACTTTTTAGATCCTCAGTGAAGTTACTCAAACTCTGAAATAAAAGGAGGTACCTAAACAAGGAAATAATTGGGAGAAAAAAGGTCTTGGGAAGTAAAACATAATAGTAGGACTGATTCAAGAGCAGGTTACAAGAAAAATCAAGGTCATTACACTTGACAATAGGCCCCAAAGAGATGGCAGCTGGGAAAAATCAAAAGAAACATAGACAAGGTCAGTGCTTGGGGGGCTTTCAAATGAGATCAGAATGAGAGAAGAGAAAAAACAGAGGCAAAGAAATCAAAAGAAAATTGCTAATTATAAAAGCCAACTCTGACAAAAGAGAGAGAGAGAGAGAGAGAGAGAGAGAGAGAGAGAGAGAGAGAGAGAGAGAGAGAGAGAGAAAGAAAATAGGGAAAATGTCTCAACCTGGAGGACTTGTGTGTAGACTGGCAAGGTACAGTGTACTTTATAATAAACTCAACTCCATGCACTTTATCAGAAAAAAGAGAAGATCTCTAAATTTTAAAAGNGAGAGAAAATAGATCACATGCATTGGATCAGGAAACAGTAACTTTGAACCCGCATCAGCTCAGGAAGCCTGGAAACAACTAATGCCCTCAAAGGCCTGAAGGAAGCCCATTCCTAATGAGATTCAACACATTGCTAAACCACTACTTATGAGTCAGCTTAGCAGAAAGGCATTTCAGATACCAGAATCTCAAGACTTCCCACGAGCCCTTTCTCACGAAGATCCCAGAGAATGTGCTCCATAAAAATCAAGGAATAAGCTAATAAGAGGAAAATATAAAGCGACGAGGTGGCACCAACATCAGAGATGAAGCAGAGCCTAGAGCAATGCAAATGATGCCCTCAGGATGGCAGGTACCAGGCCCAGGGAGCAGACTGGATGAGGTCAGAAGTCTCTGTGCATGGGTCTAATGGAGTCTATGATATATCTGAGCCAGCCAGGCATGCTGGGAAGCTTGAGAGTTAACCAGTAGGAAGTATAAGACAACTAAGCACAGAACATAACTCACTTTTGGGGAAAAAAAATGCAAGGCAAAGCAATGGTGCTTTCTAACAGGGCATAGTTGTGAGAGGTGTTTGGGATATATGGACAATGATAACGTAACTAAAATGATGACATGATTCTATTAAGCGAACAGAGAAGATAAGCTGGTTAGTATGGAGGTAGGGCTGATGAAGGGGCTAGTGGTCCATGCCTGTGGAAACTGGAGAACATCCCTGGTTGTCCAGAAATCATTCATCCCTCCCAAGTCCTTAGTGGCAAGATAATTTTGTTTATAGAGCTGGAAAGAAATCATTGAAAAAAAAATAGACTAGACACAAAAGGTGATTGACTTTAGTGAAGAAATGAAGGCTGGGGACAGATGGGTTGGTGGTTTGCATATTAGTCTATGAGGAAGTCTTTGGCTCTACAGTGTATCTTTCATAAAAATAAAACCTAGAAAGACACAGAGATGTATGAAGGTTATATTTATTGCAACAGAAATACTTATGACATGATATATGATAGCGTTTACACTATGATTACCTTCGGTTTTTGGCACTAGTAGGCTTCATGTATTAGAAGTTAGCGCTCTACCCCTGAGCTTTTANAGCCCTAGCCCCTATTATAATCTTTTAAAAATTTACTTTTTTTATGGGTATGGGTGTTTCACTTACATGCATGTATGTACACCATGTGTACATAAGAGAGCCTTGGATCTTCTGGAACTGGAGTTACAGATGCTAATGAGTCCCATATGGATGCTGTGAATCAAATCCTGGTCCTCTGAGAGAGCAGTAAGTGTTCTTAACCACTTAGCCATCTCTCCAGCTCCCCTGATTACAATCTTATACTGAACCAGACACCCTGAAAAGAGCCTGTCTGGGGTTCACTTAGGCACNAGGTACTATATTAAGGAAGCAGAGAGTTTGGCAAGATGGCTCACCAGCTGGAGCACTTACTGAGTAGGCCTGACAACCTGAGTTTGCTCTCTGGAACTCTCATTAAAGTGGAGGAGAAAATGGACTCTACTAAGTTGTCTTCTGACCTCCACAGGTGTGACAGGACAAGTGTGTCCCCTACCCCTGCATCATATACACACAATAATAATAATAATAATAATAATAATAATAATAATAATAAAAATTAAAAAACAAGATAAATATTTGTCCTTATACCCATTGATAATTGGGAACTTTCACTCCTCACTAAAGAAACTTCTATTCAAAATATATAGAGTCCATTACAGAGATCACAACTGGTCAAAATGCAGAGAATAAGTAGCCATGGGGTATTGCTAGATCTACAACACAACCCTTATACCTAAGGCTCNGGGGNNCATTATGGGAAAANGNGGTGGGAAGACCGAAAGAGACAGAAGACCAGGGCACCTCCTGCTGGTTAGTGTTTTCTATACCTGACAGGGAAGCTGCATCCATGTCATCTTAACAATATAGCTGCTAAAACAAGACCTTTCACAAGGGCAACCCCAGCTGACAAGTCAACACGAATGGGGGAAATCTCAAAGACCCCTCCCCTAGATGGAGAGCTCCAGGCAGCCAATGGCTGCTGTGAGAGGGAGACTCAAGTATCCAGGGATAAACTTCTGATAGGTGATCCTGTCCCAAGTGGTCAGCCGTAAACACGTACATAGTCACGAAACTCAATGTGCACAGTATCAGTAGGTTGTGTGTCTATATACATACATACATAGGAAACAATAATAATTAAAGCACACGGCGTGGACTTGAGAGGGGAGCTGGGGCTTTAGAGGAGTTGGGGGGAGGGGAGGGAATGACGTAAACACAGTATTCATGTATGAAATTCTCAAAAACATTAAAAATTAAAAAAAGAAAATGAATTCACAAATAAGTCTACTTCGTACCTCCCCTGCTGCCCCTTCTCTCTGATCTTTAAGACAGGGTCTCATGAGGTAGCCCTGGCTGGCCTGGAACTTGTTATGTAGACCAGGCCTCAAAGTCCTTGATTCTTCTGCCAAGTGCTGGGATTACAGACATGTGCCACCAGGCCTGGGCAGCTTTAGTTCTTATATTAAGTCGGTTCACAGTTATTTCTACTAAGAGAACCCAATCCTTTCCAGTATATCAAGGGAAGATCCTGTATGACAGCATTTTCTTTCCATTTTTTCACCAAGCTGATATTGAGATGANTATAATTAAANTTTGTAAGGATTATTAATNGATCAAGCTAATGATTGCGCTTAGTTTCTTCCCTCAGTATCATGAAGTTTTTCTGTAGTCANAGCAACTCGATAAAAAGAATACTTTGTTTTGTTATCAATTCTGAGTTGAGGAAAAATAAATCTTGGAAGGTCACTTTAAATCTCCAAAGTCAATATTGCTTGAACCAAAAACCCCTTCATCTTTTAAGATTTGCAGTGTGAGACGTTTGGGTTATGGCAACTTTCAGTTTAATGTTTACAAAATGCAACACAATTGGCGCTGTATGCCAATTCTTGAGACATCTCACAAACATGCCNAAAGCCCATCTTATTGAAAGAATTGCAATATTTATGTCCTGGGCTGCAGAGATTGCTTAGTCAGTAAAGTGTCTGTCACACAAACATGGGGACTGAGTTTGGTTCACAGACCCCACGGGGTACCATTATAATCCCTTCACTGGGGATGTAGAGACAGTAGGATCCCTGGTCCTTTCTGGCTGGCCAGCCTAGCCTAATTGGTGAGCTTCAGATCCCAGAGAGAGACTCTCTCTGTCTCAGAAAACAAGGTGGATATAGTACCTGAGGAAGAATGGTATCTGAGGTTGCCCTCTGGTTTCCACATGCACACTTGTGCATATGCACCCAACACACCCACAAACACACCCACACCTCCCCCCACAGTTACACATACTATTACTGTGCTAATAAACTATCAATCAAGAGGAAAAGGGCAAAATACTCATATCTAATTGTATGATTCAAAGTTATAAAATCCTAAATGTTGCTTNGATAACTCCCAATTAAAATGAATTCTGATAAAACTGAAATGTCTCCAAGACCTGCAAAATATTCTGATNTGTAGGACATGCAGTGTCAAAATGTCTTCACAGAGTAGGCCTCCAATCTGAGGGACAGAGCTCCATGGGTAGTACTGTAGTTGGAGCAGTCTAAACATAAGCACATTATTTTTATGTGTATAAATGTTTTGCCTGCATATATGTCTGTGTGCCATGTGTGTTCAGTGCCCTCAGAAGTAGAAGAGGGTGTTGGGTCCTCTGGAGCTGGGTTTATAGGTGGTTGTGAGTCACCTTGTGGATTCTGGGAAATGAACCCAGGTCCTCTGCAAGAGCAGTAAGTGCTCTTAACCCCTGAGCCATCTCTCCAGCCCTACACCCTGATATCTTAAGGACCAGAAATCCCCTCATAAAGATTTTGCTTACAATAGTAGCTCTGGCTTGCAGCCATTCTCCTTCCCCTAAGGCTCTCCAGCCACTTTCCTGGTCAACTAAAACCACCCTAGAAACTCCCAAACTCCCCTTTTGGTGGGGCTGCTCTCCCTTC
>LZPO01066283.1:451169-466661 GCA_001675575.1 Neotoma lepida
GNCNTTNCCCCCCTTTAATTGTTGTTACCTGTATGTGTGNATGTATATTTAATATNAATATACTATATAAATATGACCTGATCAGTCTGTATTGTGTTGCTTGTATGTGTATGTCTTCAGGGATGACTACTTNGTATTGGATAACCAACTGGTTGCTCAAATTTTTAAAATACATTTCCATTTATTTGTGTGGGAACATGCAGGTGTGCACATTCCATGGCCTGAAAGTGTAAGNGAGAGCAAAACATGTGCCTGGAAGCTGGTTTTCTCCACCATGTGGGTCCCAGGGATTGAACCCAGGCCATCAGGCTTGGTGGCAGGTGTCTTTACCTAACCAATCGTCTCATTGTCCCTACATACATGATTTTTATGCATCTAAGAATCACATGATGAGAGAGGTGATATTTTCTGAGACTGACTCATTTGCTTAATATGATTACCTCCAGTTGCACTGTTTTTTCCCCCTATAAATGGCGTAATTTCAGTCCTTGTTATGGCTGAAAAGAAGTTCCATTGTATCTGTGCACCAGATTTCCTCTCCCCATTCCTCTGTTGATGAACAGCCAGAATGGACGGATGCACAAGTGTCTCCGCTGTCTCTAATTTCTTCCTAAATCTGCTCTTGGAATAGGAACATAACCATTCTAAACTTGCAGCTGTAAAAGTTGAATTAAACACNGACATAATGCTCCAAATTAGCTTCAACTAAACACAGGCAAAGACCTGATGGGTACTGCTAGTGACTACTCTCCAAGGTAGCTAAGGAGAAAANTAATTGCTGGGGAGTAAATGGTGAACAGTCTAAAATTTAATTCTGCTTGCAAAACTGTCTTCCTAATCGGTGAGGCCAATTTGCAAGCATGCTTGTAAGACTGCACATTCCTGTTACTCTCACCAATACCAAATGCAGATGCTAATATCTTTCTAGGCATGGCTGATGAAAATCACAGTTTTAAAAAGCTGAGTGTCACTGGTTATTGAAGAAAGTCACTGCTCTTGATACATTTTAGCTGACTCTTATGCACTGGGATCACAGATGGGCCTCCATGCTTGCTTGGCTCTTACACTCACTTACAATAGCAAGTTCAAGAACAATGTATGTATTGTCATTGTTCCACATCTTCTTAAATCTTTAAATAACAATTTGTAGTTTTCTTCACATTATTCTCCTTTTAAAAAGGACTTTTTGTTAATGTTTTTAGATAGTATACAAAGTAATGCATTTCATTGCATTCTTTCAGCTTTAATTGTAAGTTTGACATACCCTAGAGTCAGGTAGGAAAGACCCTATTGATGAACTTTCTAGATAAGATTGGCTTGTTGCATGTCTGTGGGGAACTGTCTTGATGTAGAAGGACCTAGTCCCCTGCGCATGTTACCATCCCTAAGTAGGTGATCCTGGGCTATATAGAAAAGCTAGCCAAACCTGAGCTTACAAGCAAGCTAGCAAGCAACATTCCTCTGGGTTCCTGTTCCCAGGTTCCAGCCTTCAGCTCCTGCCCAGACTTCCCTCAATGATGGGTTATGACTAGTAGTGTAAGCCAAATAAATCTTTCCTCTCCACATAGTTTTTGGTTTGGGTGTTTTCTCCTAGGAACAGAACAGAAGCTAGAGCACACTAGAGNATTTGCCTGTACACATAATATCCTAACTCGCTCATATCTGCACCCTCCCCTCCCCATCTCAGCTCCCCAGCTGCCGATCCCTCCTCCCCATAGAGTCCGAGCTTCACTCTCAGGTCAGACAGATTTGTGAACATTTGTTTGGAAAGATTTAAGCATTTTTGAATTTTTCTTATTACAATTTTTCCTCAACTGATCATTGTTCCTATGTTATACTCACTGTNCCTTGTTTCCCAAAGAGAATTACAATGTCTTCCTATATGTTCAGCTTTAGTTTTCTAATAATTTTCACCCTAAATTACTGTCATCACAAGCANGATCTTTCCCCCTCATATTCTCCTCCAGTGTCTTCTAGAAAATGAAATATAATGGGAATCTACNTGAATACAAATTTATNTTATAGTTTGCAACTCAGAAGAACTCTTATTATTTCTAGAAATTTCTGATTTTATTTTCTTTAGTTTTTATTTATGTGTAAGCATGTGTGTCATGCTGTGCATGTGTGTGTGTGTGTGTGCGTGTGTGTGTGTGTGTGTGCTTCCAGAGACCAGAGGAGGTTGCCAGATCCCTAGGAGTTGGAGTTATAGATGACTGAGTGCTGGGAACTGAACTCGGGTCCTTTGGAAGATCAACAAGTGCTCTTAACCACTGAGCCATCTTTCCAGCCCCTGGGATATTTTCTTGAAGATCTTCTCATTGTCGAGTATGCCACAAGAACATTGAGTATACTCTTCTCTGTCCCAGAGGCTTCTCACAGAGTCACCCTGAGATTCCAGCACAGTTGTAACAAGAGCCAATAATGGCAGGGCTCCCTCTCACTCTTGCTCCCCCAGATTTTCATGACTCCCCTCCCCATCCCCCCTTGAGACAGTGTCTTATTCTGAAGTTCAGGCTCACCTGGAATTACTGGTTTTGGACTTAGAGTAATTTTGTCTCAGCCCCTCAAGTACTTGATTAGAAGCCATCACGCCTGACTTCTGTGAACCCTTAGAGACTGATAAATGTAGAACCCATGTGTGCCCTTATTTATTTACTAATTAGAATGTGTGGCCTTGTTCAGAAGCTGTCACTGGGGCTGGGCTTTGTGGTTAAGAGCACTTACTGATCTTCTGAAGGACCTGAGTTCAGTTCTCAGCACTCAGTCCTCTATAACTCCAACTCCTAGGGATCTGGCAACCTCTTCTGGCCTCTGGGAGCGCACACACACACACACACACACACACACACACACACACATACACGCACGCACGCACGCACAGCGTGACACAATACTTACACATAAATAAAAATTAAAGAAAATAAATCAGAAATTTCTAGAAATAGTAAAAGTATGCCAGGCCCAGTCTCTCTCTCTCTCTCTCTCTCTCTCNNTCCCTCCCTCCCTCCCTGTTCCCTGCAGATCAGATCAGGATGTAAAGCTCTCAGTTACTGCTCCAGTGCCATGCCTGTCTGCTTCCTACCATGATGAACATGCACTAACCCTTTACAAGTGTAAACAAGCTCCCAATGAAATGCTTTCTTTTATAAGAGCTGCCTTGGTCATGGTGTCTCTTCACAGCCATAGAAAAGTACCTAAGACAGCCTGTTCAACCTCTGGTCCTGAATTCTGGCACGGAGTATGNAAGAAAAGCTAGTATAGATCAGGTGCTAGTGTACGGTGTAGGAGCTGGGTTGTAGCCTCTGGTAGACCTGACTTCTACAGCTCTCTCTCTCTCTGAATCTCTTGTCTTTTTTTCCAGTTTATCATTGCCTCAGCTACCTCATCAATGCCCTGGCAACAACTACAGCCTAAGGTTGCTGTAAGGATTAAAGGACTTAATGGGACCAATACTCAAATCCTTGCTTAACCAGAGCAGGCAATCAATGGCTGTCACCATAGATTAGAATAGAATGACCAGTGTCCGGTGCAGAGAGCAGTACTTCCTGCCCCTTCCTTTATCACTACACTGGCATCACAAAGACACCGTGTCCAGGCTTTTAAAGGNCAAGGGAGCGAAGGTTCAGCAGCAGCTTCGCTTACCAGGGCCACAGTGAGGCGATGACTGAGCTGCACTTAAACCTAGGACCGTGATTCAACACTATACTTCACTACTCCATTCTTATTTCACCTCATTTCCTCTAGGATACAGGATCTCTCAGTGTATCCAAGGCTGGCCTTGAAATCGTCATCCTTCTGTCTCAGCCTCCCAAATGGTGGGATAACAGGTGTGTACCACCATGGTTGGTTATCACTTTTTAGAATTAAAATTTATTATTATTATTATTATTATTAGCGTGTATATACGTATATGATATACATATGTATATATGTATATGGGCACACACATGCCATGATCAGAGGAAGATTTTGTGAAGTTGGTTTTCTCCTTTTACTATTAGAGTCCTGGTGATTGAATTCAGTTTACCAGGTTTGTGTGGTAAATGCTTTAACCCACTGAGCTCTCTTGGTGGCCTCTGGTTATTACTTCTTAAAATCTATCCAATGAATGCTACAGCATAGTCAAAATGCAGAGAGGAAAGCACACAGAAACAAAGTCCTCCAAAGAAAGTAATAACTCCTCAGGCAGAAACTGTAGCCGTGTGCAGCCCCTTACCATGTAATAGCCCGGCAGCAACTTCTGCAAGAACTCTGCTTCCTTATGCTGAACGGTTTTGATGATAAATTCATCATCGCTGGTCACAAAAAACAAGGATCCACTGGCTCCAGGATTGGACAGTTCTATCAGAGGTTCACTGCAGATAGAGTACTGAAAAGGGAAAAAAAAGTAAACACACACACAATCATTTTGTTTATGTATGTACATACTTACTTATGTCTTCACAGTGCTGGACTGAACCCAGGACCTTGTCAGGCTTGGTAGATGTTTTCTGATGGGCCACAATGTCTGCTCCTAAGCAAACATTTAAAGCAAAATTTGGGGCCAGGGAGAAGGTAACCAGACCAAGTGTTTGCAAGCACAGGGATCTGCAGGTCCCTCAGCAGCCGTGTATAAAGTGGGTGAGGTGGCTTGCACCTGGTACTGGGGTGGCTGAGACAGGAGCACAGATCCCTGGAGCTCCAAAGCTGACTGGTCATGCTGACTCTGTGAACTCCAGTTTAGTGAGAGGTCTTGTCTCAAAATGAACAAAAGAGGGAAGCATCTGACATTGACTCTCACTTCCACATCCCAACACATGTAGTGGTATTTGCTCTGCCCATGACCTTGGGCTATAGGGCCCGAAGGAGGTGGTGCTTCCTGCTGCTGTGTGTGACCTCTTATAAGGAGCTGGAGAAGGGTCACATGCCCCTGTTCCCTGCTCCTGCCTGTAAGGTGGATTTGCTCCTGGTCAGATCAGAGGACAACTTTTGCTGTTTACTCTGTTCTGTATTCGTAAGTGTATTTCCTCAATTTATATCTTAATAAATTCTGTTACCCATTTAATAGACTCACGTGGATTGATAGTAATACACACACATATATGTGGCTGCACATACCTATGTGCACACAAGAACATGTACACATGGATACACCAAACACACACAAAATTAAAGTATAGTCTTTGTTTGAGATAGGGTCTCTCTGTGTGGGCCAAGACGATCTCAAATTGCCGATCTTCCTGTGTCCACTTCCCTAGTGCTGTGATTATAGGTCTGTGCCAGCATGCGTGGTTAAAGTACCCTTGTTTAAGTGCACACATGCTCATTAATTAATAAATTAAATAATTAGGCTAGACAAGGAGGCCAGTAAGCTCCAGTGATCCCCTGTCTCTCTTTCCCCAGTGCTGGGATTACAAGAGTATGTTATCACACTTGTCATTTTAAAGTGAGTTTTGGAGATTAAACTCAGGTCTTCATGATTTCAAGGCAATTGAGCCATCTTCTTAGTTTGGCTAAAGTACTCTTTTTTTTTAAATTTATTTTTTCCAAGACAGGGTTTCTTTGTGTAGCCCTGTGTAGTTCCAGGCTGTCCCAGAACTCTGTAGACCAGGCTACCCTCAAACTCAGAAACCTACCTGCCTCTGTCTTCCAAGTGCTGGGATCAAAGGTGTGCACCACCACCGCCTGGCACTAAAGTATTCTTAATGTGTATGATGTTTCCATAGAGGATGAGCAAAGTAATAACCACCTTGGCCTTTTTGAGAAATTTAAAGAAGATTTATTTACTTTTATTTTCTCTGTATCTGTGTAGCATGTGCATGCAATGGCCACATATGCCAGAAAAGGGGCATCAGATACCCTGGAACTGGTGTTACAGATGGTTGTTAGCTAACACATGGATGCTGGAAACTGAACCTGGTCTATGCAAGAACAAGTGCTCTTAACTGCCGATCCATATCTCCAGCCCCCGTGGCCTTCTTGGAAGAGTAAGTACTGTCTATGAGCTTTACAAGGAGGCTCCAGGTNAACTCAGGTACTTCTCTGGGAGATTTCCATTTGGTATGATCTCCCCTCTCCCCACCCTCAGGGCCACACGACAGAACCTGGGGTCATCATATCTGTCTTGTGAGATTGTTAAACAGGAATGCAGCAGGAGATGCTGTCTACAGCACACCCTCGAAGCCCCAGCTGCAGGTTGGGTGCCCATGCATTTGTATCACTTCAACATAGAATCTCTCTCTTCTCTTTCCTCTGCTCCCCCAGGGGACATTCTCCACTGTCACTGATTACACAGAGGATGATGTGACATCTCCATCCCAGGACTCCAGGGATCCAGATGTGTCTAACATTATAATTGATATCTCTACTTGGTTATAACTCAAAACTTTACATGTGACAAGCATGCAATCAAATTCATTTCAAGGCCATGATTAAACCATATGGCTTTGCTGGGCATGGTGGCACATGCCTTTAATCCTAGCAGAGGTAGATGGACCTCTGTGAGTTCAAGGCAAGCCTGTTCTACATAGTGAGTTTCAGGACAGTGAGTTTCACTACATAGAAAGACCATGTCTCAAAAACAAACTAAAAAATTATATGGCTTTTATTTTGTTGTTGTAATGAAAAGGTATTTTTTTTTCCCATGGCAGATCCAGCTCTTGGCCAGAATACAAGTGTGGTGAGTAGAAGAAGGGCCAGCCTCTGGAAGGATTCCTTCCTTTCATTCAGGTAGGAGCACTTGAGCAGTACACACCCCACATAGCAGAAAATCTTCTCTAAATCACCTGGCCCCTATCTTTTGCCTTTCCTCTATTTCCTTATCTCCAGGGGTGAAACACTACTCATCTTGTTCTCCAAGCCAGAATCTTGGTGACTAGCCTTGACATTTTGGATTTCCTCATTTGTATCCAAATGCTTGGTTCTGCCCTCCTCCTTTACACCAGCTCCCCTGCCAAAACCCCAAGTTCAATGCTTCTCTCAGCTTCTGTCTGGCCTCTATGGCATGCTCCTGGTCTCAGCTTCCAACTCTCATCCCCTCCAGCACCCTCTCCTCTGGACACCAGGGGTCTTTCTAAATATAAACCTGACCTTGACCTCTATTGTGTCACATCTTCCCATGACTCTTGACAGCATGTCATGACCACAAGTGGCCCAGTGTCACTTTCCAGGTGTCTCACTCATCAGTCCTTCCCTGAAGCTCTATTCATGACATAAACCCTTGACTCCAGGCCTTCTCACTGCATTTTTGCAGTGTTGGGGGTAGAAACTGAGTCTTCATGCACACTAGGCAATGATCTACCAATGAGTTACATTCCCAGCCTGGGATAAGGGTCTGGCTTCACTTTCCTGCATGAGGATAACCAGGTTCTTTTTTGAGACTTTATTTTACTTTTATTTTATGTATATGAGTGTTTTGCATGAATGCATGGCTGTGTACTACGTACATGCAGTACCTTTAGAGGCCAGAAAAAGGCGACAGATCCTGAGTCTGGTTTTACAGATATGGCTATGAGGTGCCAAGTGGGTGCCAGGAATTGACTCAGGTCTTCTGCAAGGACAGCCAGCGCTCTTAACCACTAAGCTTTCCAGGCCCTACATAACCAGTTTTCCCAACACAATTAATAGAAGAGGCAGTCCTTTTTGTGTGTGGGGGTGTTCTTGACATTGTTGTTGAAAAATCTTTTTGCAGTAGATGTGACAGTTTATTTCCAGTCTCTTATTCTACTGGTTACTCATTATCTTATTCCAATGGCTCATGAGTCTACTTCCCCTTCCCAGAACCATACTGCTCTGTTTAATATAGTGTCATAACAAGATATGGAATCATATCTTGAAGATGTGGCAGCTAAAAATAAGGTTGAAAACTCCTCAAAGCTTTTTGTGAATATCTAGTTCCCCAACACAGGAAAGAAAGCAGGTGATGGGGTGGGGGTGGAGGGTTGGAGAGAGACAGAGACAGAGACAGAGACAGAGAGACAGAGAGACAAAGACTAATAGAAATGACTAAAGGCAGTTTGTAGACATCTTTTACATTATCTTGCTTGGACGGCATCATGATGGGCAAGGGAAATACATTTATGCAAGACTAGGAAGAAGCAAGTGTTTATTCCTAAGCCACTGGCAACTCCCATCTTTCACCCCTCTCCACTGGCTTTTTATTTTATTTTATTTTTTTATGATATAAGGTCTTGCTGTATAGCCAAGGATGGCCTCAAAGTCACAATCATCCTTCCTCAACCTTCTGCATGCTGGTCACACCCAACTGGCCTAGCCTCTTGACACTCTTCTGCTAAGCATCAAAAAAAGCTCAAGTCCTCACCTGCATGCTGAGGAGAGGTTGGGAAAACACACTAGCCATCAGACTGTGGGCAAGAAACTTCTTTAGCCAGAAGGAAGCAGAGGGCCCTGCTCAGTCATGTGTGCCAGCAAAGTATCCACATGGACTGGGATGGGGAGGGGGCAGTGGACAGGGCATGAGCGGATTAACTGGTGTTTATAACACAGTGGCTCTTCCAGTCATGACTTATGTGACACTGAATGACTAAGCTGGGGACTCAGGAAACCCTCCAAAATAAACAGAAAAATATCAATAGGTGTGGTGGTGCACGCCTTTAATCCCAGCANTTAGGAGGCAGAGTCAGGTAGGTCCCTGTCAGTTCAAGGCCAGATGGTCTCCATAGAGAGCTCCAGATTAGTCAAGGCTACAACGTGAGACCTCATCTTAAAACAAAACAACAAAGCCCAAAAAGAACTAATTTTAAATCAGCTGAATGATTTATAAGGTGAATGCTCTTCAGTCCTCAGGCAGAGTAACTTCTTAATACAATTATTTTAAAATTATTAGTACATGATGGTATGTAGGTAAATGTGGCACCCAGACTTCAGTGCACACTTTCTCCAGGCAAGGAAGAACTGACTCTACCCAGCATGTACTGTGCATTTTAGACAAACACCTATGAGATGCTATCTTCAAATACAATCAGGACATCCTGACGGAAGCAAGAAGAAGGTGGAGTCTATTATGTAATCATGAATGCAGGACCCTGCTGCAGATCCCAGGCTCTTATGAAAAGTGAAGTCAGATCCCAGACTCTCCAGAAATTCTGACTTTATTCACTGCAACTCAATTGCCCATAGAATCTCCCCATGGGTAGGAATAAAAATTACGAGAGTAAAAATAAAAAACAAAAAGAGCAGATAGAGGAATTGGGGGTGACTTAAGAAAACCTGTCTAGAGGTACGCACGAGACCCACACAAGCTCAAGGTAAACAAAATCTTAGCATAGAGCAGGGACATGGGCAAGAAATCCCACCACTAGCTAAGGAGCTATTGGCATTTGATGGCTGCTAGGAGAGGGAGATTCAGTTTTCTTTAATGATGTGACCCCTGGGAGGTCAATCACAGTGCAGGGTGGACCCCACTCCAAAGAGTAGTTGGGCAGTAGTAATGGGGCGGGGGAGAAGAAACCTCAAAGTTGGGTAAATAGGGAGGGGAGGGTAGAAAAAATACTTATGGGAGGAGTTGGGGAGAGAGTGACTATATTCACAATACACTGTATGAAATCCACAATAAAATTGTTATTTAAAACAAAAGAAAGAAAAATCTGTCTGGAAAAACCTAGATTCAGACTTTATCTCTCCCAGTAAAGTATCAAAATTCTCTATAAGCACTGACCTATTATGGGGACAACTTGACCAGTTATTTGTCAAATATTCTTCCAGTGTATAATTTATAAATGACAATCAATAGGCAATTATCTGACCTATTTTGGTAACATTTTGAATTAACATTATGAATAGCACACCATCGGTATGTATGACCGAGATAATGATACCAGACAGGAATATGATTTCCACTGCAGAACTCTGGAGCTTCATGACCATGTTCTCAGCAACTTCTAAAGGCTGATTTTCAAGGACAAACAAAGAGAATTTAGTCAGCTGTGATCAACAAGTCTCCATACGAGCTCCTGGGATCTAGGTGCCTTTTCGTTTGTGAAAGCTGCTCAAATGCATGCTTCTACTCATCTAAATTTTCTGCAAGGTCTCCCTGCTATATCCACTGGAAAGAAAGTACATCCCAATGGGGCTCTGCCAAGGCAAACTAACAATGTAAGCTTGTACCACGTGGCACAGATGAACTCGCCTACTATTCCCCTGATGGCGTACAGCACTCGATCTGCTTGTGCTCTTACTGGTGGAGCTAAGAATAAAAATTCCTACAAGTAACNCCTTTGAGTTACATTGGATTTGTGAGAACCTGGAGGGGAGGAAAAGAGCAAACAGCTAGTCGCTGCAGCAGAGACGGACATGCCCAGGGCCTCTTGGGTGGGAGATGCTTGTCTAGGAACAAATAAGGAAGAGTTCACAGTGCTGTGCACTTGGAAGCACTTCGCCCTGATGCCTCCCTATCCAAATTATACAAGCTTAGACCTGAAACTTGCAATCAGCAAGCACATGGTGAATTTTAATGAAACTGGGAACATAGACACAATAATTCTGGCAGAAATCCAGACATGACAGCACAAAGCTAACAGGGATACGATTTCAAATCTANGAAGCTGGCAGTCACTCACTAATGGTCTCTTCTCTCTTCCCCTGCTNACAGCCATT
The DNA here is from genome assembly GCA_001675575.1 of Neotoma lepida. Lineage (NCBI taxonomy): Eukaryota > Metazoa > Chordata > Mammalia > Rodentia > Cricetidae > Neotoma > Neotoma lepida. Next base: position 461,763 of record LZPO01066283.1, read on the forward strand.
GTATCGTCACTGTGTGGGTTTCAACAGCCCCACCTGACAGATGCCAGGACTTGGTANTTGTGTCACACATCCTGTCTTTACAGAGACCTTTTTGAGACATGCCCATTTGTCTTCTGTGCTTTATTTGAGCTTAACAGCTCCAAAATGTGCCTAGAGAGATGGATTAGACTTCCTTAGTATTCTTCAGGATGGACCATCGCTGTGNGATGGGTGGAGAGAGGCGACCTGGAGCTTGATGTCTGGGACTTGGTGGGTGAGGAGCATGAGGTTAGTGGAAAGTGTCTGGAGACAAGGTAGACAGATGAAGACTTTTGAGACCATTGGCATAGTCGCTTAGACTCCATGGTAGGTTCTCCTACGCTATGAAGAATATTTTTTCTGGTTTAAAGACTCATTAAGGAAATGTAGGGAAGCTATATGAGAAGTTGTTCAGAAAAGAACTTTCCTGAAGAGAGCAACCATGTGTGATCAGAGGGAGCATTCCCAGGTGTGAGGCAATGGACACAGCAGGGCTGAGATGAGCAGCCATCTTGTCACATCATACCCAGTGCTGTGACAGACGCCTGTATTAGCAGTGCTGTGAACCGTTGTGGAATCTCTTTGGTTGGTCAGAAGTTTAATGGTATCCAGAAGGAAAAGCCATTAGTTTCCAGTGTGTGGCCCAAGGGAAGAAAGTGACCTTGCCCCTTTCATTATGAACCCCCACTGTGTTCCCTAAACATATTTTCTGAGAGATGATGACCCTTAATTATTACCAAATGGCCAGAAACCAAGAATCCTANCACACCTTCAGAACAGGCACACGTGCTTGAGTTGGGAGTGACAGAGACAGGTGCCAGGATTTTAGAGGGACAGAGAGGCAAAAAGAGCCATTGGATTCACAGCAGCCAGGATGCCCAGGACCTTGCTATAACACCATCACTGCTCTATAGAGACTTAGCAGCTTATGTCACCGGGAAGAAATCATGACTTTCTGGGCTACAAAATGGCTCAGTGCANAAAATGCTTGGCACAAAACTGTTGTCTTGAGTCTAGCTCCCCGGAACCCATGNAAAAGCCAGATGCCATGGTGTCTGTAATCCCAACACTCCTTTAAGGAGACTGGAGGTGGAGACAGGAGAACATCCCAGTGGCTCACAGGCCAACTAGAACACAGTGCAGCAGCAGACAAGAGACATGTGGCATGTGCATGGCCTCACACAGAAATACATGTGTGTAAACATCATACACACACATGCACACATGCACACACACATACACACACACACACACGCACACACACACATACACACACACACAATGTGACATGTGCATCGCCTCACACAGAAATATTTGCATGCAAACATCATATATACGCTATTTTAAAAAAGAAATCATTATTTTATTAAGTACTAACTAAAGAGATAGGTTTTCATTAGTGTGGAACAGATACCAGTNTTGAATTTCATTCTTTATATCTTATCCATTCAGAACATTCTATCANCAGTGACAAACACTGTTGTACCACTCCTGAAAAACACCACTCCAGGATCTCACCAGAGTCTTACTGAGAGCATCCAGAATGGGAAAACAGTGAGTATTCGATGGCATCCTTCCTATGGCTCCTTTAAAACAGCTTTTGAAAAGCCCCAAGATGTTAACAGCAATCAAATTATGAGGAAAGCCACCCCTTTCAACAAAAACTGGGTGGTGGCCCTCTCAATGGGAATGAGACAAACCTGAGGGTGGCATTGCACATCACATACAGGCTGTTGTGTCTGTCCCTGGTGCTGTGCCCAGGACAAAGAGAAAAGACAGCTGAGGATAGATGTGCCCATGTATATGTGAAAATATGTTTAAAAAGAGACTGTGGGGTTGGGCAGTGGTGGTGCACGCCTTTAATCACAACACTCGGGAAGCAGAGGCCAGCAAGTATCTGAGTTCAAGGCCAGCCTGGTCTACAGAGTGAGGTCCAGGACAGCCAGAACTACACAGAAAAATCCTATCTTGAAAAACCAGAGGTGGGGGGGNGGGGAGAGAGGAAGGGAGGGAGAGAAGACTCTGCAGGAAGAGATGTGGAGTACAAAACTAGCCGGCTTCTTCTAAATGTCATCTGAAATTCCAGGTCAAGATGAAATGGTTGTGGGCCAAGGCAGGTCTGAGATAAGACAATTAAAATAGGAAGATATCCAAAAGACTCTACTCAGTAAAACCCCCAAGTCTTTTAAATTAATTATAAAGTATCTGTTAGGATAATTACCCAAAATGGTAATACTACAGTTATTTAAATATTAACCACACAGCAGATTTTCTAGCTATCTATTAAGATCTATGGCATCAAATTGCATTTTTGAAGCCAAATATGTAAACATTAAAAAACTTGGAACGACTACTGTTCCCGAGATTTCTAAGAGACAGCCACTTGTCACCGTTGCTATTCAATGTAGCCTCATGCATTCTGTAGAAAGAAAAATGATAGGCTCTTACCAAGTAATCATCAGGCTTGATCCCAAAGAGTTCTCGGAAGTACCGGAAGGCCAGTGGAGCATAGGTCTTAAACCTGAAGTCCGGGTAGTGATGCGCTGGGGTCAGGTTGCTACCTTCACTGCAGTTCAAATAGCCACAGAGGAAACACAGAGAAAGAACATTAGCAAAGACAATTCTGGCCTTAAATTCTAGCTCTATTAGTCCTGGGCCAATTTCATCTCTAGGAAAAAAAAATACTCTCTGCTGGTGGGTGTCTTGAAGCTCCCGTCACAACAGCCAATGGGCCCTGGGGTAAAGACACATTGGCATGGTGATGGGCCACTCCACACAGGCCTTCCCTGCCAATCCGGGGGGGGGGTAAGACATTATTCCTCTCTCCATTGTTCCTTCCCTGGAAAATTATCAGCCTTTCTAATGAAATCACATTATGATGTTTTAATGAGACCNTGAGCTTAGTGTGGACCAATTAGAGTACTTCTTTGCCATCAGTTTTGGATACTGGCTAAATATCTGTAACTAGGAACATTTGAAATATTTTTTAAAAAAGGATTTATTTTGATTTATGTGTATAAGTATTTTCTTTGAATGTATGTTTGTGTGCCATATGTGTGCAGTGCCCTCAGAGACCAGAAAGGGTATATAGGTTGGATCCCCTGAAACTGGAGTTAATGAGTTGTGACCTGCCATGAGGGTGTGGGGAATTGAACCAGGGTCCTCTGGAAGAGCANCCAGGGTTCTTAATTGCTGAACCATCTATCCAGCCCTCATGTGAAATAATTTTTAAAATATCCTATGAGCTGGAGAAAGGGACTATCAATCTCTATCTCAAAGTAGACTGCTCAGAAACAGTTACTGGGCTGTTTTTCTTCTTGGGTTTAAAAAAAAAGCCTTAAAATTTATTATTACTATAATTGTGTGTGTGTTTGTGTGCACACAAATGATGTGTTTATGTGGACTCAAGCACCATAGTATATATAAGGGGTCAGATGACAATTTTGTGGGGTTGGTTCTCTTCTTCCATCTTTACATGGGTTCCAGGGATTGAACTCAGGGTGACAGGCTTGTGGGGCAAACACCGTTATCAACGAAGTCGTCTTGCTAGCCCCTCCCTTTGGGGTTTTGAAACAGATATTCACTTTGAAGTGCAAACTGGTCTGAAATTCACTAAGTAGAACAAAGTGCCTGCAACCCATGATCCCCTTGCCTTAGCTTCATCAGGGCTGCGATTACAGGCGTGTGCCACCATGTTCAACTTATAAGTGGTTGTTGTTTTCCTAAGCTAGCATGGCTGAATATTCCTATGTGTGATGACCTGTCAACACAGCCAAACATTTCCTCAGTCCACATTTTGCAATTTATGAGGGGAAATGCATTCAGCTATATGTCCCCTGGGATGACTTCAGAATTTATGTGACATGTACTAATTCACAAATGTCAGCCATGTAGAAATAAGAGTCAGAAACAAAGAGAGTCAGTGTGAACTCTGACCTCCTTCCTCTCGACTNACAGCAAGTAGAAACAATCACAATGCCTGCTTTGGAAGGAGGCTTTCAGTGGGCTCAGAGTGTGGCCTATTTCTTATTTCCCAGGATCCTGCTTATTGTTTTCTAGCTCATACCATCAAAGCTATGCACTTTATTAGGGCAGATTTCCTTCAGTAGTGAGAGGTGAGATGAAACACCTGCCTTCCTTTCATCAGTTTCCTTCATTCTTTGGCTGCAGAGTCCAAGCAAGAAGCTGGATGCTGCATTTACGATGCTGCATTAATTTGCTTTGCTTTTGGTTGATTCTGAGCTTCTTGTGTGGTTCACCTTGGCTTCCACTAATTATAAGAAGTTTCCTAGGGAACAGTAACTTGATTACCATGCTGAAGACCCGAGTGGTATCAAATCCATAGTCTTAGGTTTCCTTGGGAATGAGACAGACAGACACAAATGCATACACATGATATATATGAGTATACAGCAGTGCACCTCNAGGTAGAAGAGGTGAACATCGTTCCCTTTGAAAATATATTTTTGTGTTGTGCTGTGTATGGCATATGTACTTGTTACGTGGTTGGGTACACATGTGAGTGTTTGTACATGCCTGTGTGTGTGTGTGTGCACGTGTACACATGGATGTAGAGGCTGATAGTCCTCAATGGTTCTCTCCTTTATTTGAGACATTGTCTCTTACTAAACCTGAAAGTTATCAATGCAGCTATGCTGGCTGGCCACAGAACATCAGGGATCCACCTGACTCTTTCTCTCCAGCCCTGGGTTACAGGCTACTGTGTTCAGCCAGGTAATTATTCATAAGGATGGAATGATGTTTCAACTTTACTCTCAGCTTTTGGAACACAACTGCCAGCCTAGAGCATCATCAGTGAGAGCTTTTTCTACAAGAGAGAAGGGGAAGCACAACTTCTCCAGAGCTGTGTGACCCTAAGAG
>LZPO01066283.1:479981-493360 GCA_001675575.1 Neotoma lepida
GTTTTCGAGACAGGGTTTCTCTGTGTAGCTTTTGGAGCCTGTCCTGGAACTCACTTTGTAGACCAGGCTGACCTTGAACTCACAGAGATTCACCTGCCTCTGCCTCCCGAGTGCTGGGATTAAACAAAAAAGATTCAAGAAAGAAATGACAGATTCCTTCTGCCATCATTAGTTCCACACATGACTTAGTTGTGTTCTATTACTTTCATGGCAGGCAACTACTTTCTGATACAATTTTTCCATTTTTCAAAATAATAATGTTGTAGCCCTGTTTTAATGAGGGCTCTTTCTGGGCCTGCATTCTGGGTGGTGAAATTGCCTTGGGATAAGGTCATTCTGACATACTGGGCACAGAACAACCTTGGAAGAAGCCCAAGGCAAACACACTTTCTATTTAATTTTCCCTTTTCACCAAGACATTTTTAACAAGATTCCAGCATTTGACGGAAGATCTGCTTCTCAAATGCTGATAGAAAAAGGTTGTTATCTTCTCAAAAGCTGATAGAAAAAGAAAAGATGTTGCATGGTTTCATTTAAGTCAGCTCCACTTCATACGCCTGTCAGAGAGGCGAACTTCACAGCAAGTTACACAAACACTCTCCATTAACAGAAAAAGGCTGCACTCTTAAGGTATTTGTAAGTCAGCAGCAGTGAATTAGGCACACTCAATTGCCCATAAGGAGATATGCCAACAATTGCAAATGAAACTCATGATTTAAGACAGTGTGGCATTATGAATGCTACTATATTAGACTTGTACAAATGTTACAGTTTAAACTGGAGACATTCATCATAAATATAGCATAATATATTCTTAATACCATTCCCACACACTGAGGAAGAAAATTGCACTTGTTCATGTATTCAAATAGAAACTATTTATTTGACACAAACGCAAATTTAGATTCAATGGCAAAAAAATAAGGATTGATTTTTTTTTCAACCTTCTAAAACCAACTAAAATTAGATCCCACAAAATTTTAGAATTTTACATTTCCTGGAAAGGGAACTGTCGACTTTAAAGTTAAAATATTACTGAGGCATTAATCTCTGTTGGGGGAGATGGCACAATGCTTCTCACAGGTGCTCCGCCTTGCCCTCAGCCGCTAGTCTTCCTTACTTAGCAGCTGTTGTTAATGAACGGTGACTTTGTCCCCCAGGTGACACCTGGGAGGATATGGAGAAGATTTTGGTGGCGTCAGCTGGAGAGAGTTGCCAACTGTTAGGCCATGGGCGTGCTCAACATCCTATGGGATCTCTGATGGCCACTAAACAAAGCGTTACCTCAAAGCCAATACGAGACACCCCGTCACACAGTAATTGAAATCTTAATTGGGCATTTTTTTGCCTGATTTTCTTGAAGCTAGGTATAGTCATATAACTTAATTTCTGGTGATGAGATGTGAGAAGAAATGATATGCTCAGGTACCAGACCATGCCCTTAAGAGGAAGGAGTGTGGCCTGTATTGAGGTGACATCTCTAGATGAGCCAGCCTTTCCTGATCATGTTTGGAGGTTGTGCATTAAGAATGGAAGGAGCCCGGGGTTCTCTGTGACTCTGCAGAGAGAAGGACTACTGTCCTGTTCCTGAGAGAGAAATAGGCATGAGTGTGGCTTCAACCACAGTCAGTCTCGGTTTTGGTTTTACACATAATTGACCTCTGTTCCAAGTGCTATAACTTATGAACACAAACTCAAACGTTGTTAACTTGATTCAAAATGTTCTCCAGCTGAAAAGCAAATGTTTATATAGACAGCATTGCTTAACTTAGAAACAAACAAACAAAACAAACCATCAGACTGTAACCCATGTTCATTGAGTGAAAAGTTAAGCAACCCTCAATTATAGAAACGTTCCCATTTCCCCTGTTTGCATGCTAGGGTTAACTACACTCAACCTGTTAGTATGAGTCTGAGGCTTCTCTCTATATACAATGAAAATATACACATCCATGTGCACATTGGAGATGAGGGTATAGGTCCGTGCTAAGCACGTGCTTATCATGTGCACAGCCACGACATCACAAAAAGTAAATTAATAAAAAGCGAGACTCCTACTATTTAGGCTTTGTTGCAATGAGGTTCTTTGACATAATAGCCTTTTGTGTCCAACTATACAGGCTTTATGTGCCATGCTTCAAATCTGGAATGTTCCTATAGGCTCAGGCTTTAAGTACTTGGCTCCCAGTCTGAGGCACTGCAGAGCCTTTAGGAAGTGAGCCTCATCCCTGGCTCCAGCTGTGGCCTCTTTTGTCTGTCTGTTCTCACGTGGGAAAAGCAGCCACTGCATGCTCCTGCTGCCATGGACTGAGTATCTCTGCTGTTTTCTGTACCACGATAGCGGTGATTCTGAAACTGATAAAGACAGAACAAACTTTCTTCCCTTGCATTTCTTCTGATAGGTATTTAGTCACAGCATGACCAATCTAAGCAATACATTATAGTCAGTGGTTACAAAGATTTTCACAGCTTGGATGTAGCACAATTGGTTCAACTGCTCTCCCGTTGACGGATTGTGGTTTTTGCAATCATACACATTCTCTCTCCCTCCCTCTCTCCCTCCTTCCCTCCCTCCCTCCGTCCAGTGCCATATTTATGATGAGTGTCTTTAGCTTAAACTGTAGCATTTCTAAAAGACTAATATAGTAGAATTCATAATACCATGCTATCAAGAGTTTCATTTGCAATTGTTGGCGTATCTCCTTAAGGGCAATTGAATATGCATAATTCACCACTGCTGAGTTATGAATACCTGAAGAGTGCAGTATTTTTCTGTTAATGAGGAGTGGTTGTTTAATAATGCTTTTCCTTTCTAATAAAATATGCCTCCTCCCTCCTCTGGGGACTAAATCCAGAGGCTTGAACATGCAAGCAAGTGCTCTACCTCTAAGCTACATTCCCAGCTCTTACTGTAGAGACAGGAGCATTCAGATAAATTTTATTGGGGGACATAGATAAAATACCACCACATTTCCTGTCTTTGTCTAATAAAAATAAAAAAATTTTTAAAAAGTTATAACTAATATAAGAAAAACTATATACAACAAGTACAATAACTATATACAGTATATACAAGGGATTAATATATTAACAATGTCTAGTCCATTAGCATTTGACAAATTTAAAGGAAATACTCCATTATCTATCCTATTTTGGTGAGTTTTAAATGTATCTAATTTACTTTTTTATATTACTAACAGAAAACTATCCTTATGATATCTTAACTATCTAATCTTTAACTCCCTTAGAAACCCGAGAAGGAAATAATATTACCTAGTAAAACAGGAAATGCAAACAAGCAACTTTTAAAAAAAAATCTGAGTTGACAGAAACAGCTGGCTGTCTGGACAGTGGGGGACATAGATAAAATACCACCACAGGAGCGTGTTATGTTTTCCAGGCTGGCTTTGAACGTGTGGTTCTCCTGCCTCAGCCTCCCAAGTAGCTAGGATTACAAGCACAAACTACCCCACTGAGCTAGCTCAGCCCTCACTTTTAGGTAATAGTATATTAACTAAAACACTGTCATTGATGTTTGTTCATCCATTCCTGAACTTATTTATTCAGTAACTTGCAGCATAGACACCAAGAATTGCCGAGTTAAAGGCTATATACAATTATACGTTTGCAAGGGTCTGCCGAGTTCTTTCTAGAAGAGACTTCATCAACTTACACTCAATAGAGTATAACAATGTTCTTGTTGTCCTATTCTTACAAATACTAGCATCATCAATGTTAATTTTTTCAAACTTGCTGTTTTAATCCCCATTTTCTTAATCACTATTGTGTTCTTATTGCCTATCTGCTGTTAACTTCATAATTTCATTTTTTTTATGGTCACACACCAATAACCATGCTCTATTATCTCAGGCTAATTGATGCTAAACTGCACTTGCAAATACTCCCCCCGGAAGCTCTGGAAAAGATTCCATGCTTTCTATTAGGAGGTTTTATTGTGGAAACCGTAAATTCTCCAAGGANAAAAACTGTAGCCATTCTTTAGCAGCCACAATATAAAGTTCTTTATTCCTATAACAAGATTTACAATTCTTTAGTCTTTTATGTTTGAAATAGTCCATTAAAAGAACTTTATTTATAGTCACACAATTAATGTTTTATATAATATATAAGGAATGCACTCCGCAATGGGCTCAGTTAGGCAGTGGGGCCTTTTAGGCAGGAACACAAAATCCTGGAATGGGTGAGGTAGGTATGCAGAACACTTCTGGGGAGTGACAGCTGGCTATGGTCTGAGTCTCTGTCTACCTGTTAGCTGATGGTCTCATGTCGTGGGTTAGAAAAGCCCTTTAGATGGGTTTCCCCGATAGTGGGCATCAACCTGTGTCTTCAGCTGGGCTTTTTCATTACGGTAGTAGTAGTTTTCTTGCCATACTCTCATTTTAATCTTTGTTTTTTGGGTGGGGAGGGGTGGAGAATGAAGGGAACTGAGGAGCCCTTCAGTGTTTCCTGGCAACTGGCATTTCCGAGAGCTCACTGTAATCCACACATTCTACTGTTATTTATTTTTGACTGACTGACTTATGATGAAACTGAAACTCAAAGCAGTTTCTCTTGAGCCACATACCACAGACAGGGAAATGCTGGCCCTAGAAGCCAGGTCTTCTCACCCCGAGGTCACATCCAGACCACTTGACTCTGCATTGTCACTGGTCCTGGAATGCACCAGCCCTGTCAGTTCTACATTTGAAGGGAGGACAGGCACAGCTCAGTCCTCTGGCGAATCTTCATGCTTGCTGGTGGCTGCGTGGGCCCGTCTCCAGGCAATGCCACCACTTACTTTTCTTATTTGCATTGCTCATGGTTAACTTTTTTTCCACAGGTGTGTAGGCAGGTGAGGGCCAAAGCCAAACATCACTCCTACAGAGTTCTATTATCACAAAACACTCTTGAGTTCAGGTACACAGAGACCTGTGCACCTAGAAGCCCTAGGAGACCACCACTGTAATGGTGGCAGTTTGGGATCTTCAGAAAGTTAATTAGAATTTGGGCTGTTGACCAGCGCTATGTGGGACAGGGGTGAAAAACCAAACCCTCTTCTTGAAAAGAAACCCTAAGCAACTTCTACGTTTTCACCCATCTTTTCTGGCCTTATATTATCCCCTCCTACTTTGAGAGGATACTCACCCCTAGCTCTGCCTTACACTTCCTTCATGCCTCCCCTCTCTTGCTGCACATGACACATAGACACACACACACACACACACACACACACACACACACACACACACACAGAGAAATACACTCACGCAGAGATATATACATAGTTGCACATATACAGAGACACATAGACATGCAGACAGCTACATCTTCTCTCACAAGGAGGCCCTGGAAAAAGAGAGAGAGGGAAGGAAAAGAAGAGAGAGAAAGGAGGAAGAAGAAGGGGTGCTATTGGATTTCAGGGGCTAAGCCAGGACAATTACCACTCTTAAGTGGGCCAAGACCTGCAGAGAAACTGGACATTACTTCTGGGCACGTCAGTATTCTGTAAGCTTTCATTGCATATACCTTGACTGCCTACCCCAAGAGACCTCAGAACTTCCCCCACCCCACCACCTGATTTGTTCAGCTAAGTAAAGGAATAACATGTTTTGTTTTTTGTTTTTTTTTTTTTTTTTTTTTTGGTTTTTCGAGACAGGGTTTCTCTGTGTAGCTTTGGAGCCTGTCCTGGAACTCACTCTGTAGACCAGGCTGGCCTCGAACTCACAGAGATCTGCCTGCCTCTGCCTCCAAGTGCTGGGATTAAAGGTGTGTGCCACCACTGCCCAGCAACACAGTTCTTCTTTATACTTTTTTTTTTTCCCCTAGAGCTGAGGACCAAACCCAGGCCTTGCGCTTGCTAGGCAAGTGCTCTACCACTGGGCTAAATCCCCAATTCCCAACACGGCTCTTCTTACACAGTGCCAACAAGGCCACAGGCACATGTCTGCAACTCCTTAATTCAGAAGATAAATTACAAAGCAGGAGATTTCCACGGCCATTTATCCATACAGAAAACAAAAGCAGAAGTGAACCATCTTAGAGAAGCAGGAATTACGTTTTATTTTTTCCATTTGTGCCTCAATTTGTATTAGTCACTTGTTTACAACCAAGCTTCTTGAGCTATGAAAATTAGATATGAAGAGGAAATTGGTAACATAGGAGAGGCAGGGCTAGAAGAAATAAGAACAGCTTCGCCTTCACTTTCAAATCTCTACCAGTTGCTTTTCATAATAAACTCTTGAATTGAATGAGAAGAAATACATATCTTAATATATATCTAAATATATATCGTATCCATATGAATATATTATATATTATGGGAATAAAGAATATTTATGAAATATAAAGTCAAAGTTGAGAAGGGAAGAGCCGTGACTGCTAATAAGGCAGAAACACCATAAAGAGTAAGAATGTGTTTCCTCTAAATCCCAACGGGCAAGCTCTTTTTTTAAAAGAATGGAGAACAAAGATCCGCCCCTTTACCCTTAGATTATTTGAAGTGATTACTCTAGCAACCGTTTACCACTTCAACAGTACTGTTACTAGCTGCCTAGTCGTTCTGTTGCATCCTGAGAAGCTGCAGAAAGACAATGCTGAGAAAACGTTAAGCACAGAGATATGAAATATCCTTATTGATTTCATCGGATGAGGCTTTAAGATTTGGAACTCAGATATCCCAGAGAAGACTGGTTTTAAGTATTTAATAGGCTTGCATGCGATAATTTTTCTGAGATGTTTTATGTACTTATATATTTACATGCTATTCCCTTAAATTATATTGTAATTACTTAAAGTGCTCATCATACGAAGGTTGAGTTGTTTGTAATATTTATCTTCAAACTTCTTACCACCACAGAGAATGAAACTCAAATTCAGAAAGATTGCATGTCTGAAAGATAAACCCTTGATCATTTTTCACAGAAGGACTATTGAGTGAAATCTTTCTGGAAAGCTCACAGGCTGGGCTGGAGTTCAGTTCCCAGCACCCAACTCAGTTGATTCACAACTGCCTACAACTCCAGCTGCAGGGGACCCAATGCCCTTATCTGAACTCTACAGGAACCCACCTCCCCACCCTCATACACACGTAAAAATAAAAATAAAGTTAAAGAAATAGCACACAGATTGATAGGTGAAAATCCATTCACATGTCTTTCCAGAACTCCACAACAAGGTTATAGATCCAAATTGGGTGGTAATTTCAAATACTGGGCACTCTTGAAAGTCTGGGTAAGGCATGCTTTGCCTGTGCAATCTCTATGCTCCCTCCAAGATCTAGGCTCAACTTGTAATCAAGACATGATTTCCCCTGCTACACTTCTCTATTAGGCCCATGGAATAGTTTCTAAAACCTTTTATTTCTTTATTTGTCCATTTAGACAAAACAACCACATCAGTCTCCAGGCCTCTCTCACCTGCTATTGGCCTCTTCACACCCAGTCTGTTGGCTCTCCCCCTGGCCTCCTTAGATTCCTGTCCCTCATAGCTTTCTGAACTAGAATGTTCTAGATCCAGAGGAGATGCTTGGCTCTTCTGCAAGGGAAGCATTTGAGGACTTTGTCTGAGGAGCTGTATCAGAACCCAGGGGGACACTTGTGTGACAACAAGGATGAGGGAGCAGCGTCCTAAGCTCTTCCACCAGCTCNGAGACCAGGGGTAGAAGAGAATACAAAACAATGTTGTCTTCATTTCAGAAGCCCCACTGCAGTCATTTGCAAATAGGACAAACTGATCTGAGGTACTCAGCAACACACAGAAAAATCTGAACTCCTAGCCTCTTCTGCCATGAGAGAGCTGTGATGCAGAGAAAGGGTCCTGACATCCAGTGGTTTTGTTTCTTCCTCTATAAAACGAAGGTAGTCGAGTGTAAAGGCTTCCTATAAATATAAAATGTGGAAAGTCTACTTTCTGATTTCATTCTGTTTTCAGTATTTACGGTCACCAACTGAAAGCCACTTGTTTCATATGGTTTAACATTTTTCATTCCACCGTTTAATTTTCCTGTGTCTTTTATTTTNTCTCCTGTCATAGTCACGCTAGTAGAGACACTCTTCAGTTGTAGTTACGCTAGTAGAGACGCAACAGAAAGCAAATGTGCTGTGCCTTGTTTGGATTACAACTGTCCAACTCAGACAGATATTGAGAAAGGAGAACAGATCAGGTGCTTTTCCCAAGTGGTAAAGGAGGAAGTAGCCTTGCTTCACCTGTCTGCAACCTCTAGCATTATCAGCCACAGGGAGGCAGAGTCCTTCTCCCTGAAGTCCAAAAGAGCAGTATTGAATTGTTTTTGGTGTTGTCTAAGATTCACAGACGTCTGAGCTACCAACGAACTATTTAGGATTTTGCCATGGGAGCTGATCTCTACTTGGATGGTTGGGACTACTCTGAGTAGGATTGTAGACCCTCTCAATGTGATCCCCACAAACTCTCCTCCAGTGGCCCATCTAAGAGGGATCCCTGGTGGCCCCTGTAGATGCATGACCTGTTATAGCACAAATAGAAGCAGTCCATAACCAACTGCTCAGTTGAGGATGGCTGCCTTCCCCCTTTGTGAGGAACACAGTTGACTGGAATGGTTCTGTAGGCCAGGCCTTTAAGGCCTCTGTACTCTGTCCACTTGTGCTCACCTCTCTGCCATCTAACCACAGCCTTTGTTCAGAGCTCCTCAGTTCTCACAAACTCAGTCTCTGAGTATAACCACTTAAAGAGAATACTTCTGTTCCCAACCAGCCATTTTATTAGAATCCAAGGCTACACATGATCATCCCAGCGAACCACTCCATTTTGAACAAACAAGGCAAAGGAATCTATATGCCTCTTCAGCCACAGATATGCTTTAATCAGTAAGTGACTTAGTAGTTGATGGATGGACAAAGATCATCTCAACATTCAAATTCTACAGGCTATGAACACATAGCCTTACAGTACAGCTTCTCTCTTGGNCAGGCCCCATGACAGCAAGCACTTAGCATGCACACAAACAATGNATTAACAGCCTGAAGATTCCTGTGTTACATTCTCTTACATGTTCTTTGAGTCTGTTGTACAGAAGGCCTGCTCACAGCTCCCTGCCACCGAACCCCCGATGGTGTCTGCTGTTCTGTACCCTGTACCTCTCTAACAGCTGACTCTGCCCTGTGCACCANGCCTCTATCTTGCCTTCTTTTAAGCCTTGTTGGACAAGGCCTGTGCCTAGGCAGAATCCTTTCATCTTTGCTCCAGCACTAGCATCTAATACTGGCTCTAGAAGTCTACCAAGAGGGTTGCTTAGCAACAGGCAGGCTTGTGAACTAAAAACACATGATTTGGTATATGGCTTGGGAGAAAGTTCTGCCATCCAGTTGGGTAAACAAATGGGCTTTTGAGAGAATGCATTAGTATGTGAACAGAAGTGAACAAAAGCAGCCTTGGCTCTTGCCAACCACCACCAACTAGGGCTGCAAGGCATGTCAGCANCACAGCTGCTNGGCTCGCACAGGGGAGGGGTGTGGTCATCATCNTGGCTGGGGCCCAAAACACGGAGCGTGATTGGAAACACTTGCATATTCACTCAGTGATTCAATCTGTGTGGAAGGGAACCACCTGGTGTTGGGGGCAGGGAACACCAAACAATATGGAAATTTTCTTTCAAAGATTCCAAAAGGAACAAGGAAATGCAAATCTTTCTCAGGACACCTGTCCTTGAGCAGAGCTCAGAGCAAGAGGAAGGCGTAGGGCATTCTCCCAACCAGCTTGTCCTTCTGAGCCCTCCTCTCCTTCCTCAGTGGCCTTGGTGATGGTAGAGTTTGCTGAGACCCAACCCCTCACCTGGCACAGGTTCTTTGCCTGTGGCTGTTTGTGTAAAGACTGGATAATAGCACAGTGTTCCTTTGTTCTGTATATTCTTAATTATCTCTTCAAATCCATTTATCTAAACTATTTCTGGGCACCCTCCCCTCCCTCAAACAATAGCAACGAAAAAAGCAGTATACCTAAATCCTTGAATCCACAGACGGGAAGAACAAAGAGAAACGACCTTTCCACTCTGGTAACTGAGAACAGAGGCCTGGGAGGGGGGCCAGGTAACAGGACAACCACTATCATTGGTTCCCATTCTCCAAGTGAGCTCCTAGCACCCATGTCCCCTCACCCTGTTAGATTACAGACCTCTACCCAGGCTGTACCAAATATACCTAGGCCAGTCTGTTTCTAAATGAATCAGTTCTCTGCAAAACCTTCCAAAGCCAAGAATTATGCAAGTCAAATATTTCCACAGGTCAGGGTCTCTCCAGAAGCCTTAGCTGAAGTGACAAGTTGGACCAGATACTTTCATGCTATGAGGGANTGTCCTGTGTGGCCTCTATCTGCTCTATGCCAGTCATCCTTCTTCCCCTGATGTGATATTGTGACATGTCTGTAGACACTGCTAAACGCCCCCTGTTGAGAACCATAATTTCACCTAAGTGTAAAACTTGCAGGGCATACACCAGATAAGTCATTTCTATGTGTGAATGAACATGNGTGTGAATGCTGGCTCCTTCCACCATCAGCACGCCTGCCGTCCTGCTCCCTGAACCAAAGAAATGTCCTTTGTCACAGGCTCATCGAGAACAGAGTTTTAAAACTGCACAGCTGTTTTCATTCATGTTTTGTTGCACAAAGTCANGTGAGAAACACAAACACTGAAGTGACANCAAGGCCCATCACTTTGGTCTTGACCCTTCCATGACCACAGGCACACACAGAGGGTGCTGTGTTCAACAGCAGATAGACTACACACAGTTCCTTTTGCTAACAAGCAAGCCTGGAGTAGGAACGGCCATATAAGGCCTCTTTAGAGCAGAGGCCATGGTCTGGTCACCTCAGGGAGACTAATGAAGGTGCTGAGCTAAGTATAAGGGCTGAGACAGGCTGACATCCAGAGACATGAACTTGACTCCAGTTTGGGTTTTCGCACTTGGCACAAACTTGTCCTGGGGACTGAAAGTTTCTTCGGCTTCTGTTTCTCTTATGTTAACGAACAGTTTCATCAGAGGCACATCCAACTCTGAAAGTCTAAGTTTCTAAGAATACAATACAGAGAATGTCACTTCCACCCACCCCGCAATCCTTCTCCTTTCTAAATTAATCATTTCCTCTATTTCTACCTCAAATGATGGTGACTACTCTCAACTCAGCAGACTGCAAAAACCACAGTGACTGTCAAATTACTTCCAAGGAAAAGGATTAATTCTGTTATTAGATGTAAAGACCTTATTCCTATTGTGTGTGTGTGTGTGTGTGTGTGTGTGTGCACATGTGACAATATAACCTCTGCTGATAACTAATGTTCCACTTTCAAAAAATAAATTCATCCAAGCTTATGGAAAGTGTGTTGAAAGATGGAAACACCAGTCCCACAGTACACACGAAGCCACTGGTATATTTATAGNCCCTGACTCCAGCTGAGGGATCAGCTGCCTCTATACCCTACGTAGATATTTTCCATATATCATTTCCTTCTTCCGGACATGCCTCATAAACATGCCCTGCTTCTGTAAACACAAAGGAATAACACAGCATATGGTACTGAGGGAGAGGCACGCTGATCCAGGCAACCAAAGAGACCAGACCATATCCAGCACCAGGCTCTACATTTGACTGAAAATTCAAATATTAATTGCTTTATGCTAACAGCAGTTACACTGGCCACATTTCTTTTTTCATCTCCTGGAGTGTCACAAGAAGTCCAGCTTCATGTGTACACTGGGTGAAAAGATCTTGTATCCATGCAGGTTCATGGTGGGGAGATTTAGGTACAGGGGTTATAGTTACTGAGCTCGATAATTCAAAGGAGGGAGTTAAACAGAAGAGGAGAAAGAATAAGAGAAGGAAATGGAGAGATGAGACTGTTCTCATCTCGGACCTCAGTCTGTCTGTAAAGAGCTTCGGGCAAACTGACAGTAATGTCATTAAAAGACTACAAAGCACTGTGGGTACCCAGATGAGGACTGCCAGATTCTACTAAGGCACAGGGAACAAGAGCTGCCAAGGTTGCTCATGTCTTAACTTATAGAACAAGTGAATGTGTTACCTGAAGAGGCAAAATGCATTTGTAACTATGTTTCTATCCAGCTTACCTTGCATAGAGAGACTGTCCTGGGTTAGCCACATGGTTCTAATGTAATAATATGTCCTTACAAGTGAAAACGCAAGAGGCTAAGGAGAAGAGTGATATATAATGCAAGAAGCACTCAAGTGTTGACTTTGAAGAGGGTGAAGGGGCCATGAGCAAGAATGTAAGTGGCACATAGAATCTGGGAAAAGAAAGACCTAGACGCTAGGGGAGGATTTTTTCCTAGTCCCCAAGGAGGAAGAAAGCCACACCAGGACCTTGGTTTTAGCCACNGAGGTAAGTGTTGGAAGCCCGTCCCACAGAACTATAGAATCATAAGTTTGTGTTGTTTTAAATGGCAAAATTTAAGGTAATTCATCACCGTAGCAACAGAAAGCCAATACCTATATTACTTTTAAAGTACTCAGTATCTTCAGGTCCTGTCTATGTGAGGTACCCANCTTTTCACTCTTTGTCCCCCCCACTAGTCTCAAAAGTCACTGGCAGTTTGCACTCGACTAGAATTAAGGAGACTGGTTTGCATAAGGACCCAAGAGGTGTCACAAATGGACCTTAGATCATTTGACGAACAGATGAAATGATGATGAGTTTCTCACATGGACTAGTATACATTTGGCCTTCAGGGTCAAAGATGGTCTCCAGGAGCTTTGTAGACTGCAGATGAGCAAGGCTAGACCCCACGTCTTCACTCTGGTTATGTCAGGATCCACCTAGGNGTGAAGAGATCTGGTGGGTTGCACCACATCATACCTTACCCATACTGTTTTCCAACAGTATTGAAATCGCCATGACATGCTTTTGAAATTCTTTTGTGTTCATTTTCCTAGACCACAGAAGAGCTAGATGAGGGGATCCATCGCCCTGCCCCACAGAGGAGCAATCTTTTGAAATGCAGAGAGTTGTGGGACTTTCTAATCCACAGGATACTTAAGGAAGGGTAGGAAGTATGCTACAGGAGAGGAATGTAGTCATATTATTCTAGAAGCAAATGAGGAATGAAATGAAGCCTCTCCCCACTCTTCACCTGTATCCCTCCACCCTTCTAAGGCCTCCTGTATTGCCTCAATCAGCATATGTGCAGAAGAGACCATCGCAGTACCCAAGCAAGCAAATACCACCAAGAAATCAACTCAGAGGGCCTCCAAGAAATCAACTGCACCCATGCCTCTATTTTCACAAATAAAGATACAGAGACCAACTATTACAGGAACATACATTTAAAAAAAAGTTAAAAAAAAAGTTTCAACAAAAAGAAAAGAGAGGAATTAACAGCATTTAAAGCAAA
>LZPO01066283.1:509995-520622 GCA_001675575.1 Neotoma lepida
ACAAGGTTTCTCTGTGTAGCCTTGGCTTTCCTGGAACTCACTCTGTTGACCAGGCTGGCTTCAAACATAGATCTGCCTGCCTCCGCCTCTGGAGTTCTGGAACTAAAGCATGAGCCTCCACGCTCCACCCCAGCAAAATGCTCTCNCAGCTTAGAAGCTGGAAGACAGCAGTGAGCTTCCAGCTCCTTGGGACTTGTGATGATTAAATAAAATGCCTGCTGTTTGTCCTGGCACTTAATATTGATTTGGGTCATTATTTAAATTCTGTTTTGTTTTGACATGGGACTACATTTTTCTCTCAAATAAACTTAACAGTATTGGGAAGCAGAGACAAGTTCTCGAAGGCACTTTTTTTTTCATGCTTTTCTTTCCTTCTTCGTTTTCTGATAGCAAGAGTGTGTCAAGAGTTTGCAAACTGGCTGCAGTTTGCAGGTGAGAAGGGTTCCACTGGCATGTTGTTTTTGCCCAGAGTGAACTGAAAAACAAACTTCTGAATTAGTTGATGATTAAAAACTTGGAAGATTTCTCATCAAGATCTGTATTTCTGTTTTCCTAAGAAAATCAGAGTATATGGCAGGCTGGGGTGTACATTCATGCACGGCTCACTTAGCAGCAGCTGCGTGCCACCCACCCCCAAAGGAAGGCATGTATCCTTACGATAGTTCCCATAGTTAGAGCAAAACCTGTTTCCTGCCTGGCTCCTGTAGGCTTTTGTATTTACAACTCCAGCGGAAGGCATTCAGCAAATTAACTGAGAGTGGAAATCCTAGACTCTGTAAACACAGAGAGGCAGCCATTAATGCCTGCCTTATTGGGCAACATGTTTGTTTTACACAGCTAAAACCCGATTTGTTTTAGCCCTTAGTTGAAGACATTAACCTTATGGGTCTATGCTTAGTTCCTCCTGGGCTTGCCAAGAATTGATAATAGATTAGAGAAATGGGCAACTGGAAGAACTAAGAGGAGCCAGTTCAAAAATCACATGCAAAATGATCAAGACACCAAGAGATCATGAACACTGACTGTTCCCCAAAACATGTGGAAATCATTACACTGACAAAGTTGGGGGTTGCTGGCCACTGCCCACCTAATCTGTAGCCCGGCACAGAAAGCCCAAGACAACTGGTTAACACTAGTCCACAGCGGCTCCTCTCACCACCTCGT
Organism: Neotoma lepida; assembly: GCA_001675575.1. Lineage (NCBI taxonomy): Eukaryota > Metazoa > Chordata > Mammalia > Rodentia > Cricetidae > Neotoma > Neotoma lepida. Next base: position 511,160 of record LZPO01066283.1, read on the forward strand.
TAGAGGCTACCGAGCCCTACGTTGTTTTTCATGTCTCACTTCTCCCAGGCAACAAAAACATCTTCATAGACTCCTTTGGGGTCTTTTTTGTTCCTGGCACTAGATGGGGGAGGGAGATGTCCTTAACCTGGGTTATTTTCAGTCATAAATAACGGATCACCAAGGCTCTTTATGAAACAGATCCATCCTGCATCATCAGAGCTTCAGAACCAGGAAGGAAACAAAGACACACCTAGTGGAGTGCAGGGTAGACTCCATGCACTCACAGGGCCGGGGCTGGGGGCGGGGCATCATTTCCAATATCTCTGTACACTTACAAGTATTACTTTTATGTTTCCATGAAGGTCATGGGCAACTCATGCACTGTCCTGATGGAGAAGGAGGGAATGAGGCAAATTTGTCATTCATTGGGACTACTAACCCAACCAGGTACCAACCGTCCAAGCAGTACTTAACTCGTACTTCTCCATATTGTTGGAAAGAAAACTAGTTTCTCCCCATCCCTTTAAGTCAACATTCATTAACTCTGAACATTCTTACAACTAGAGTAGTTGCTTTTAATAATCTCTTTTAATTTAAGTAATTCCTTTTAATAACATTCCTTTTACTAATCAGATCATCAAAAAATTCCTATACTATTGTGTTTCTTAAAGCGTTGTTAGTGTGTTTGCATATGCATGTGCATGTGCCCAAAGGTCTTCTTAACTTTCTTTTGTCTCTTTCTATCTATAGGAATTATTATCGAAACCCAAGCTTTTCATTTTTATGACTTTCTCAATATTGCTAAGTCAAATATCCATTAATTGTACAATCTCCCCAGCTTCGCTGCATTTTGGACCAGGGCACACTTGGCCGACACCAGCATGTTGTGATCATATTCTTTCTATTATGTTTGTATGACAAAGGATTTCAGTCCAGAATCTTGGCGTACTTTGATGCTGACTGAGAATACTACCTGATGCTGACCTAAAGTAATGACAGGCTGGGGACTTAGTGTCTCTACCCTGTTCCCAGGCTTACTGGGGAAAGAAGAAACAACCTGTGTCTAAAGCTAAGAACTGGTATCACTATCTTTGGCTGGATACAGAAAGTTCCTAAGACCTGACATGTGGAATTCTTTAGTCTTCACCCTGCTGCATCTTTTCCCTGACTACATNATCATTTTAGATGGCAGTGTCTATGTTTATATATCTAGGTTTCTCTGAGTAGAAAAGAAGAGTTAAAAAGATCTACAGGAAAGGAGCACTTAAGAAACCAATGTTTCACACAGACGCATAACCTGAATACATGGTCAAAGCCGACATCTTGAGAAATGTTCACATTGCAACACACACTAGCTTTCCATTAAAGAATAACAAGTAGAGACAAAAAATAAAATAAAATACAGTAAATCTCCAATACACAAACCTCCTACTCCCAGGGAAAGGAGGGCAAGAACTTTTAAAAGCCGGAACGTGTAAGGTTAACTTGTAAGTGGGAACAGTGGTGCTTAGGGCCATATTTTACCCAATAATGATAGCTTGACTGATAAGAGTCAAGAATTTTATCATATTAAAGGAGTGGTAAGATACACTTGGAAGCCTAGAAAAAGATGTCTGTGAGAAATGGACCAAAGACACAAAATCTTAGAGGATTTAAAAAAAATGCAGGGAATGACAGCAATTCACACATACATCTTTTTTCTTTTTTTTTCTAATTTAAATACCAAAAGTACTTAGTATTTTGCAGTGAGTCAAAGGACTCATATGCTAGACATAGACTATCTATCACACGTTACTGAGAGTCTTCTTCCTATGAATGATGGAGATATTGTTCTGTATGCTGTGAATATGTGTTGCTCTGATTGATTGATAAATAAAATGCTGATTGGCCAGTAGCCAGGCAGGAAGTATAGGCGGGATGAACAAACAAGGAGAATTCTGGAAAGAGGAAGGCTGAGTGAGGAGACGCCAGCCGCCGGAAGGAACAACATGTCTGTAGACCGGTAAAGCCACGGAATACGTGGCAAAACATAGATTAATAGAAATGGGATGAATTTAAGTATAAGAGCTAGTCAGTAATATGCCTGAGCTAATGGCCAAGCAGTTGTGATTAATATAAGCTTTTGAGTTATTAATTTATAAGTGGCTGCGGGACCGCGTGGGGCCTGGTGGGACCCAGACAAAACATTCACCTACATATGAATAATAAGAGAGGCAGAAAAATAACTATTTTCCCACACTTACCTTCAAATGACAGCTGGGGTGTACAGAAAGATGTCCCTCAAAGATAGCCATGTCCTAATCCTTGGACCCTATGAATATGCTATGTTATGTGGCAACAAAGAGTTTAGGCTAGTGAACCTCAAGTGATAGTGATCAACTAACTTTGAAATAAGGAAATTATTTTGCATTATCTGGGAGAACATGGTGGCATTCACTGGTCCTTTGTAGTATTAGAAGGCTACAGCCCAATAAAGACTCCTCCAGCCACTGCTGGCATTGAGACGGAAGGAAGATGTGATACTGGGTACATCTAGTAACTGGATAGAATAAGGACTCGAATTCTCCCCTAACAGTTCTGGAAGGAATGCAGCTCTGTGGGCACCAGTCACACTCCGTCAGACATCTGACTTTTACAACTCTGCCATGATACATTTAAGCCACCAAGTTTTTGCTAATTCAGTAGAGCAGTGAGAGAAAGTAAGATGGTTAACAACAGCTTGGAGGAAGAAAAGGCTTGTAACAACATCAACCTGGCAAACAGTAGAAGGCTGCTCCTACTTTCTGAAGGAAGTAAAAAAGTCACCTTTTTGTAGGTTTTTTCTTCACTTTGTTTTCCAGGTACTGTGTCTCCATTTTCAGCTGTTGACGACATCTACAAAGAAGAAATATTTCCATTTGAAATCTGAATGCTACTCTTTCAATTCAACATAATAATGCTGTTAAAGAAAAAATATACTTCACACATTGTTTTTGTTGTTGTTACTGTCATTGTTTCAAAGAAAGACAAGGATACAAAGGAGAAAGAAAAAGAACGTCCAAGAGTATTTAATGGGAGAATACTTAACTCTAAGTCTGAAGAAAGATGTTGTAGAAGCTTAAACCCCTTTTCATGTGGATAGATTTCTTGTTAAAAGCTATTTAAAATTTATTTCGCTTCAGGTTATAAGAGCTCACTGTAAAAATATCTGGAAAGTACCAAAATTATGAATCAGAACACACACAAAACTCCACTCTTAATACTACTTCCCTGAAGCAGCTCCATGATTCACATCTCAGCACAGCTGTCGCTACCTTTTGACATATGCATTTTGATATGAAAAATGGTAATATCCATCTTGGTGTTTTCATTGAACACTGAAATAATAAGCATGTGTCCCTTTTATGATTAAAAAATCCTCCCTGGGAAAAGAATATTTCCTTTTAGAAGCAAGGAGACATCACTGTGTGAACCCAATTGTGTGTCAGTANTATAGTTAATAAGGCTAATATTGATGGATANTTGAGGTGGCCCAAAAATTTTGCTTCTGCAAATAATACAGTAATTATCTATGCTTACATCTTTGTCCAATATCAATGTTATCTTGGAGTCAATTCCTGGAATGACTAAGTCACACCAGGGTATTAACACTTCAAAGNTCTTANTAACAATATACTAGTAAATTGCCTTCCAAGAAGTCTATACCCAACCATAGCCCTATCTGTAGTGAGTGGGAGCTTGTCTTATTGAACAATAATGACTACTATATTTTAGATAATCTGATGGGTCAAATAAGGGCTCTNCTCACTTTAATTTTCATTTTTTGAAAATTACTATGGAGATTAAAATTTCCCCACACCATTGCTAGCTCTTTGTATGCTTTCTTTTGAGTTTCCCATACTTTTGCTAATCTACCTATTAGGGTCTTAGTNTTTTAACTATTGATTTTTAAACCTATAATTGTTAGTAGTATAATTTCCTTTTTAATTCTGTTTTGGGACTATTACTTTACTACTAAGCACATTATTAGTGTTTTTCCATGCTGCTATGTGCCTTTTAATCTGTTTTTAAAATTTTGACATAGAAAGGTTTTAGTTTTACATAAGCAAAACTATTTATTAACTTTGTGAGTTTTTTCAAATGCATTTAAGATAGAATATTTTTCTAACTGATAGACATTAGATATTCAAACATGTATTTTTAATCACTTTTTAATATTTGACTTCAAATTCATTAAAAAAAATTAAAACCTGTTACTTCTGTTATAAAGAAGAGCACTTACATCATCAGGGAGCCACAATATTTCAGGATCTTTTTTAAATTATTAAAAAATTTTCATATATCCTAATGTGGTCATATTTTTCCCCTTCCCTAACTCCTCCCAGGTCTTTCTTATGTCCTTATTCACCCCTCATGTCTGCCCCCCTCAAAAAAAAGGACAAACAACAACATTAATTAAAACAGCCGAACAAACTAAAAAAAGAAATATCAAAACAAACTGTGCACAACAAATGAAAACAAACATGAAGTCTGATTTGTGTTGGCCAACTACTCCTTGGCTTAGGGCCTGATCTGGAGTGTGGTTGACATACTCAGTGAAAATTCACTGGAGAAAACCGATATTCACTTTCCCAGCAGGAATCAATTGCAAATAGCTTCTTGGTTAGGGGTGGGATTCTGTGTGCACTCCCTCTCTGTACTGAGATTCCATCTGGTTTNAACCAGTGGGGGTCTTATGCGTGCTATCAGAGTCTTTGTGAGTTCAGANGTGTTCCAGTCCTGTTGGGTCTGGATGATGCTGTCTCCTTGGAATGATCCACCACCTCTGGCTCTTACAATCTTTCGGCCTCTTCTTTCATTTAGATCCCTAAGCCTTGAGGAGAGAGGNTTGATGAAGAGACACCATCTAGTGCTGAATGTTCCAAAGTCTCTCACTTTCTGCTCACTGTCCAGTTTGGAACTCTTTGCTAATTATCATTGACTCCAAGAATACTTTAGGATCTTAAATTANACAAAGGGCATTTAATACCCCAGGGAGAGACAGATCTGACTTTCCAACAAGCCTTTGAATCCTGGGCATTTAGTAAATTCAGTATTTGTGGCACCAAAGAATTAGCCAACCATGTCTTCATACCTGAACTAAATAACTGAGTTCATCCTTGATGTCAGGTACTTGACATGACTAAGGCCATTCAGGAGAATGAAGATACGGAAGAAGAGCCCACTTCACTAGGTCTACTGCTACCACAATCAAACCCCCATCCCCCCTACCCTCTTTACTCTCAGACAGATGCCATTCAACCTGTTTGGATTAGAACTGGGAGTCTACAAAGACTTCTGTTTCACAATATGTCTGCTTTATTTGTTTAAAAAGGAACTGATTTTTTTCTAGTACTTTTATGGGTTCTGAATAAAATATTAGGATGATTAAAATGCGTGAAAGGCTTAGTAATAACAGCGCAGGATAAAAAGCCGACCTTCAGCTCAGGATAAAAAGCCGACCTTCAGCTCAGGATAAAAAGCCAACCTTCAGTCGCTCAACAGAGTCCAGAGAAGAAGGACCTCCCTGAAGAATGCCTTGTGATCACCNGTGCTTCTCAGACCCTCAGCTCTGAAAATGGAAACACTCAACAGCCACTCTGTGGGGAGTTGAGAAACAACCTCTGGGAAATGGACAACGGCAGTGAGCAGATAGTCTCAAAGTCAGTTTCATTACTTTGTAAATCACTCCTGACGTGACAGTAGGGAAAAGGAGGCAGAAGCTATGCCAACATATTCAATTCATTTAAATTCCTTTTGAGAAGCACAAAACAGATAAAGGGGGGCCATGGTAGTGATGGGTGGTTATTCATTGCTGATAGTGCTTCTGCCCCCCACCCTGGGGTAGTGTTAGAAATGAAATCACTGATCAACATTTATTGATATTCTCCCCTCATCACCCCTAAAGGGCTAACTGAGTTCAAAGTTGTTATTCTCTTCTCTTCTCTTTGGTCATACTATGACCAAAGCCACTTAAGGGAGAAAGGTCTTACTTTAGTTCTAAGTACAGTTCATTGCTGGGGAAATCAAAGCCCAGGAGCNAGAAGCAGCTACTCACATTATGTCTCTAGCAAGCGGAGAGAACAATGATTTACTTGCCTGTTTCAGCTCACTCTGTTTTATACAGTCCAGAACTGCTCAGGGAACACAAAAACTCTCACCCACAGTGGCCAGTCCTCCCACCTCAGTCAATGCAATCGAGATGATCCCTCACAGGCATGTCCAGTGGCCAGGCTCCCCGGAGATTCCAGACCTCCCAAGCTGACAACACTAATCACCACAATAGCAGACTACAAAGGACTATTAAACTGGGCACGGTGGGGTTACTCTCTGTCCTTACTTAGGTTTGTTATGTTTCTGCACTGGGTACAATATATACTTGCAAGTGTATAAACCAAGATAAGCATAGAGGACATTATAATCATCCTATCTTTATAAAAGAGAGGAGGGAAGATATTCTGAGAAGTACTGGTAATTTACCTAAAGATGAGATTGCAAATGAATTCAGTATTCTTTTCAATATTTTGCTATAGAGTATTTGTTTAAAATTAAGAATTCTAAGGTGATTAAAAATTAGCCATGCATCATAATTCATGGCATTTTCCTCCCCTGCCATGCTTTGTCCCTCCATACACAGAATGACATTTAAAACTTTCCCTGTCCTGTTTGCTTGATGTTTGAAATTTGATANGGTTAAATGTCATGAACTAGGTAGGTAAATAAAGATACAGTAGGAAAATTAAGTGCTCTATAGTGCATCTGCCAGGAATAGGCATATTAAATACATTTCCTTACCTTTGTAAATAAAATGGCAAGTCATCTGTAGTTGGTAGTGACGGGTGGCCTATTCATTGTTGACACTGCTTTTGTCCCCAAGGTTCCTGTTAGAAAAGAGATCACTGGTCAATATTAAGTGATAATCCTCACTTCCTGTTCCCCTAAAGAATCAGATGTGAGACTACAGCAAGGGTGCACATGAAGGAGTAAATAAAGTGGGTACCAAGAGGATAAACNGTAGGACCCAACATGTACTAAATACACTGTAGTGTCCAGTTTAACTTCCAAGTCCCTACTTGGCACAGCAAAGGACATGATTGGCTTCTAGATACAGAGTCTCTAACAGATAAAAGCAGTGGCTCAAACCACAGAGGCTGGACTGGATATTCCCCTATTAGTTTTNATGCAGGATTCTTTTCTTGACATGTGAATAATCTTTCAGCAGTAGTTATATGATAAATCGACTGATTTTTATCAGAGTTGCTTAGATGATATGCTCTAAACAATACTTCCACAAACTTTTGGTTATAATTATATTTAGCATAGAAAAGGTAGCAGCTCATTGTAATTGTTGTTGGTTGTTTTCACTCTTTTGGGGGGCCCGTCACCCAGCTCCCAAATAAATCACACATGGAGGCTCATTCTTACTTATGAATGTCCGGCCTTAGCTTGGCTTGTTTCTTGCCAGTTTTTCTTAACTTAAATTAGCCCATCTACCTTTTGCCTCTGGGCCTTTTCCTGTTCTTACTTCTGTATATCTTACTTCCATTCTTACTCTGTGGCTGGCTGTGTGGCTGTGTGGCTGGCCTCTGATGGCCTCTTCTCCTTGTTCTCTTGCTCTTTCTTCTCTTATTTTTCCCTTCAATTTATTCTCTCTGCCTGCCAGCCCCACCTATCCTTTCTCCTGCCTTGCTACTGGCCGTTCAGCTCTTTATTAGACCATCAGGTATTTTAGACAGGCACAGTAACATAGCTTCACAGAGTTAAACAAATGCAACATAAAAGAATGCAACATATCTTTGCATCATTAAAACAAATGTTCCACATCATAAACAAATGCAACACACCTTAAAATAATATTCCACAACAGTAATCATTTTTTTTAGCACTAGAGATTGAATCCAGTCAAGCACTTTATCACGGAACTACACCCCCATACCTTTCTATTGTATGCCCAGGCAAGATCTTGCTAAGTTTCCCAGGTAGCCTTGAATTTGCAATATTCCTACCTCAGCTTCTTGAGTAGCAAGAATTACAGGCACATGCCACCAAGCTTTGATCATATTCAACTTTTAAACTGTAGATAGGTATAACATAAGTTAGGTCTTATATTATATCCTATAAGTTAGGTCTTATATTCATATCTCCCTAAAGATAGTCAACATCAACAATTTGTTGCATTGCTGTAAAAAAAATCTTCCCTGTGCTTGTTGCTTGCACACACACACACACACACACACACTCCCACTTGCTCGTAGCAGTACTGATATATATATGTACATACACACATCAGTATATATATGTATATGTATATTATATATCTATGCATCTTTCTGTTTAAAATAACTGTACAATAGAGATTAAGTGACTGTGGACATCCTAAATGGAATATCTATATCAGCTTGCCCACCCCCAAAAAGCTCAGGGAATATCATGGAAGAGGGGAAAGAGAGATTGTAAGAGTCAGAGGTTGGGGAGGAATTGGGCAAAACTGTGTCTCCTGGACATGACATCATCAATGTAGTCATGAACTCACTACAATTGTGCACCACACAACATCTTTTTTAAAAAAGTATACACTAAGGGGTGACCCTGGATGCANTGTTACAAAGTTTTGGTACTAAGGATACATTTCATTAAAATGCAAGACTTTATATTCAATCAATTTTTTATTCAACTCTTGGAATTTGTAACATCTCTGGATAAAATTTTAGTAAATTGCAATTTGTTAGAAAACTATCCATTTTTCTTGGATTTTAAACTTTATTGCCATAATGCTTCCCATTATACTGTTATTGAATTATTTTAAACCATTTGCACCCTGACAAACATCTATTTCCTTATTTNTAATGTTCTGTGTGTGTATACAGACTCAAATATTGTAGACAGCCTTTTTATTATTGGAATTCTTTTTAATTGTTCTGTGGACATTTCCATTTACTGTATTTTCTTTTTTTTTAGGAAGAGCCATTTTAATTTTCTATTTACTCCCCCTCCCCCAAAGCATTAATTTAATGCATACCTGAGTTGTAAGAAATAAAATTAGGGAGCAGGGGAGATGGCTCAGTGGTTAAGGGCACTTAATGCTCTTTCAGAGGACCCAGGTTCAGTTCCCAACACCCATGTGACAGCTCACAACTGCCTGTAACTTCAGTTTCAATGCCCTTTTCTTGCCTCCAGGGGCTCCTGCAAAGATATGCTGCACAGAAACTCACATAAAATAAATAAATACAATTAAAAAAATTAAAATTAGAATTGGAAAAGTCCTCAAAATTATTTGCAGATAACTAAACATATGAAAAAGAAAAATTGCAACAAAAGACTCAGTTCTATAGCCTTGCTAACTTGATATTAGAGTCTGGAAACTGTATACAGTTTCTGAAACTGAAAATAAACTACTTGTTCATATATTTATTTATTTATTTACTTTTGTTTTTTGTTTTCAAGACAGGGTTTCTCTGTGTAG
>LZPO01066283.1:521087-533111 GCA_001675575.1 Neotoma lepida
ATATTTAAAAGTAAAATGAGAGATTTTGCTGTGTCTTTAGAATGTACAGTTCTTATCTTATCCTGAAACCCAAACTTACTCCGAATCATAATTAGAGTATTAACTTGGTCATGNACAATTGTATGCAATTCCATAAAGCAACAGCCTATCACCAAGCTCTCTTCACCCAGGCTTAGGAAAAACAGGATTGGTCACACCCACTTCAGAACAATTAAACCTCATGCTATTTGCTAATGTTTCAGTCTAGGTTCCAACAATGAAGTTTATGGATATCTGCATATTTCATTTTGATTTTTCCAAAGTAGCCAAAGGGAGTTCTCACAATGTAGCTTTACTTGGCCAAAGCTGAAGAAGCTGTAGCTTCATCACCTGACCCATATTTCCAGTGATCTTTAATTTATCTTAAAAGAAGGCTGACTGAGGATTCATTTTCACCAGCCACCAAAGCCAGCAAGGCTGATGGTGTGATGATGAAGCTGGCCGTTGTGTCTGAGTCAGGAAGCGCCCATCCCACGCCCTTCCTTGTGTCTACCACTCAGGTGGCTTGTAGATCCCAGGGCCTCCTTCACCTCAAAGGCAGAGGTGCCACTGATTTCCCNACTGTTTCCCTTCATCTTCAAGCTACTTTTCAATCTCGTTCAAGTCAAGATTTGAATCCAACACCCTTAAACTGGTGGAAGTAGCTTCAATGTATGCATTTAAAGGAACTGATGGCTTTAGGAAAAGCATCTCATAGCATGCCCTCCTTTTTATTGTTAGTACTTTTGCTTTTCCTGTTAATAATTCTTCCTTTGGCTAGAGACGTAGCTTGGCAGCAGAACACTTGCCTAGCGTATTCAAGTTCAATCCCCAGTACTGCCAAAAATATTTCTTTTTGTTGGGGNTTAAAATTTAGATATAATCATTTTGTTTTTCATTCTTTTTAGAAAAAAGTACATAGCATCCCTCAACACATTAATGATATCCCCATTAAATGTTTGTTTTTGTTTTAATGGTGNGTCAGACAGCCCAGACTGGTCTCCATCTTGACATGTGGTTGACAATCACTTGAATTTATGATCCTCCAGGCTTCACCTCCAGAGCATTAAAGGCATGTATGGCACCATGTGGGGTTCTGGTGTTGAGGGCTGAATGCAGGCCTAGCTAAATACTAGGAACTGAGACAGGATCTTGCTATACAGCTCAGACTGTCCTTGAATTTATGGTCCTCCTGTCTCAGCCTCCTGAGTGCTGGGATTACACATAAATGTCTCCATACCCACCTGGTTTAAAGTGTGGTCAGGCTTGCTTTCTCCCCCGTGCTCCCTTTCTGCTAGAGATCAAACCTAGGACCTGATGCATGCTGGGTAAGCACTCTACCATTGACCTACATCCCCAAGTTTGCTGTTCTAAATTTTACCATACACTGAATTATCAAAGTACCAGAATGAGTCTGCTCCCACCAGCTCTACAGTTTGTTTTTTACTAGTATTTCTTATAAATAGCTTAAAATGGACTTCTACATTTTAAAATTTGAATTTGCCATTTGGTAGAAAATAAAAAAATTCACATCTGTTGTGAAAAATTATATACTGGCTTGCTTCCAACATATGTTCTTATGATTAATTANACTTNTTACTGTATTTATTCTCATTTCTTTGCTAGATTTACCACATTTATAATTCAATTTCTTTTTTTCTTCCTGATAATTTAAAAGTTCCATCTATACTTGTTCATAGTTATCATTCTACTTTAAATCAATTCAAAAAAATCTTTCTTTTGTTGTTGCAATGCTAGGGGTCAAACCTAGGGCATTTCCCACAGTGGGTAAGCACTCTACGACTGAGTTATATCCTCAATTATATTTTTTCCAGTAAAAACAAAATGACTATATATGTCCTTGATACCCNGGTGCTTTTCCCATGCCTTACTGTAGCATACTCAAAGATTTACCAATCAGATCTTCTTCCAAGAAGAAAGAGCTGCCAGCATGGTGGCGTGTGTGTGCGCGTGTGTGTGTGTGTGTGTGTGTGTGTGTGTGTGTGTGAGTCAACATCTCAGCTCACAGCTAGCACCTTCAGAGTCAGCCTCTGCAGGGAGTCAGTCACCCTGGGTCATAACCTCCTCGGGGCAGCCCTCTCTGTGGTCAGATGACAAGGCAGTACTCTTCCTCACGCAGTCAGCCCAGACTCTGTGGTTTCTTCATGGGAGTTTGGCCNTGTACTTCCTCATAGCTTGTTTCAGCTTCCTTAGACTGCTTCATCAGAGTACCACAGGCTTAAAGTGACAAATTTGTTTTCCCCCAGTTTTCAAAGCTGAAAGTTCAAAATCAAGGCTCTTGCCGGACCATGATCTCTCTGAGACTCTGGGTAGAACCATTCCTTGCCTCTGTGGAGGACCACAAAGGTTTCCTAGTGAGAGCTGAGCTTGCTTTTTCCCAGCAGGGCTGCATTAGAGGATCGCTTGACCATGAATGTGGTTACCAGGTGATTGGAAGGGTCTGCACTTGCCTGTGCTAGGGGGAGGTCTTTTGCTCTACCCCTTGGCATTCCTATAAAAGGCCCTTTAGAAGAGACAGGAGGGGCTGGTGGATAGTGATGCAGGCCCTCCTGAGGCTATCCTGTGTTTCTGTTTCTCTCCCCTCTATCTTTCTATCTAAATATTTCTCACTCCTTCCTCCTCAAGAGTACCCTGGGGAAAAAGTGGGAGTGGGCCTCCCACAGAGAAATGAGTAGGCATCCCACACCTCTCCTTAATCTTTGGTGGTGGCCATCCATCTTTGCATTCTTTGGCTTATAATAACTTCATCACTCCAGTCTTGGCCTCTTTCACCCCACAGCAAGTGTCCGTGTCTACACATGACAATTTCCTTATTTTCTGAACCATTCTTGCTTAGCGCCTAACCCAACAACTTCATCCTCACTTGAGATCACATGCACAAGTACTTGAAGTTAGGCCTTTAATGTATATTTGTATATATTTTTGGAGAGCACAATTCTCACAACACAGTTAATTCTTCATATATATCATGCACCCAAAACTTAGTTCCAGCACCTGCTTCTAGAGAACCCACCCTGTAACATCTCTTTTCTTTTCCTTAACTACAGACAAGCACACTTGGAATGTTTTCCATTCTCTCATTTCCCACTTTATACCATCTATCAAACACTTTGTCATAGTCAGTGCCACTTCTGCTTCAAGGAGCCTTAACGATNGACAGCTCACAGTCCCATCATTTAGACTGGACCATAAATTGTGACGGTTGATCATTATTGTCAACTTGGCTGGATTTAGAATCATCTAGAAGACACACCTTAAGAGTCAGTAAGATTCCAGAGAGGTTTAACNGAGAAGGGAAGACACATCCTACATGTGAGTGGCACTAACCTATGGGCTGGGGTTTGGACTGAATACAAAGAGGAAAAGAGAAAGTGAACTGAGCCCCAGTTTTCATCAGTCTTGGCTATCTGGATACAATGTGACCATTTGCTCATATTCCTGCCTCCATGCCTTCCCCACCTAACCGACTGCATCCCCTCTGACTGCTAGGCAAAGCCACTGTTCCCTTCCTTGGATTGCTTTTGTTCAGGATTTTGTCACAGAGAAGCAAAAAGTAGCTAATGCATTTGATNAGGCTTGCTGCTTGCCACTGTCTCTGGTTCTTTGTCCTCCCCTGTCCGGATGCTTTTGGTTCCATTCTCATTTGATGGCAATACTTCCTTCCAGTAGTTCCTCCAGGAGCAGTGCACAGACTCACTCCATGTGTGGAAATACCTTTCCTTCATCCTCATGAATACATCCTTTGGGCAGTAGAAGGCTCTTAGCTCACTATCCTTTTCTTCCATCTNCATCGTGTCCCTGGTTTATAGGGAAGCACTTCCATGTTAGAGCCTCAGGAGCCTGTTTTGGGACTTACTTCTCTTCTTCATCTGGAAAGCTGTGTGTTTTCTTTTTCAATACACAGTTCAAAATTCCCCAATGACCAAGCTTTTGTTTTTCATTCATCTTCCCCGGTAAAGTGAAATTGACAAGAAACTAATATGTGGAGATCCTAGTTGATGATCTGACACAAACCATGAGGAAATTTTGGACTCTCTCAGCGAGGAACAGACTGTATACGCTCCAGGCAGTCCTCTGTGAATGGCAATATTCACAATCAACCTTTTGATAAGAATTGGACAGGATTGCATTATAGTATCTGCCAGGGCAGAGAATNCAGAAAATCCAATGGCCAATTAAGGAAATAATCTCCTTAGGAAATGTGTTGAAATGCAATCTGACTCATGATTCCAAGTTAAAACTCATTAAAAAAAACTTGTGAAATTAAACAGAGCCATCTTCTACTGCCACATTGTAGATAGACCACATATTGAGATAGAAAGCTGGGTAACCTAACACAAGCCAGGAAATGAGAGGGTCTGCCATTGTTTGTGGATCTCATCATTTACCTGTGTTTCTGGTGTGTACTATCTGGATTCTGTTACCTTAAAGAGCAAATAACCGAGGAGATGGGGAGAAGGCTTATCTTGCAAAGTGCTTCTTGTACAAGCACAAGGACTTGGGTTTGATCACCTATGTAGAATACCAGGCACGGTGGGCNGTACATACTTGTAATCCTAGTGCTGGAGAGGCCAGCAGGTAGCGCTGTGGAGATCACTGGCAACTAACATAGCGGAATTGGTAAGCTGGGGCCCATGAAGAGACTGTCTCAAAAATCTGGATAGATGGATCCTGAGGAACACCTGAGGTTNATCTCTCTGGCTTCATATGTGTATACACTAACATGCACCTGTGCCCTNATACTTTTGTGCTGACACACATATATGTTCTCATATGCAGGAAGGATAAATCATTTATACCATCTTTTTAAATTAAAAAAAATTAAAAGAGAATGTGGTACCTATCTGGCCAAACTCCTAAGCTCAAGTGATCCTCTTGCCTCAGACTACCAAGTGTTAAGTTTACCAGTGTATGCAATCATGTCTAATCACTGAGATTTTCATTTAACGAGTCACTATGACATATGGAATGATGTCACACACATTATCTCACTTAATACTGCAAACAGCTTCTCAGCATTCCTCAATTTAGCTTTGTTATTGTTTTAGAATTTATTTGTACCTTTAACTATATGTATGCAAGCATCCATGTGGAGGTATATGCACACGAATTGAAGTTGCCCATGGAAGGCATTGGATATCCTGGAGCTAGAGTTACAGGTGGTTGTGAGCCACTGGATGTAGGGCTGGGAACTGAAATCAGGCCCTCTGCAAGAACCATATATGTTTTCAATGACTGAGCCATCTCTTTAGCCCCTAGTGCGCTATTTTGATACTTGTAATAGACTGTTTCATAACGCAGATGGGATATAGTCATTTTAATTTTCTTAGGGCAAGTACTCTTGTTGGAAGGCTGATTTGTAAAAGGGAAGCCTTTGGGTGGTAAACAAACCCAGTGACACTCCTCACTCCCACCTCAAAGACCCCCTACTTCAGTGTGGGTTTGCTATGGGAATTTTTGACAACTCAAATTCTTACTACCTATGCATAGCAAGAACAATGAAGCAGCATTTTCAGCATGCCTTATAGGCTTGGAGGCCATGTAAACCACTCTAACTAGTAAAGGAATTACAGATAACTGATCACTTCAAGAGTGTCATCAGAGGCAACTAGAGAAAACAGAACCACACGGAGTAAAGACAAGGAATTTAATGCATGGAATTGGTTATCAAGGTGTGGGATGAGTTGAAAAGCTAAGCAAGGATTGGGTTGTTGGTGCATGCCTTTAATCCTAGCATTCAGGAAGCAGATGCAGCAGAATCTCTGTGAGTTCAATGCCAGTTTAGTTTATATGATGAGTTCCATGTCAACCAGGGCTGTAGAGGGAGAGCTTTAATAAAAATGCTAAGCAAGAGGTAGTGGTTAAAGACAGACAGAGATGGATGGGTACCAGCAGGAAGTCACTGTTGCTTTCAGGGCAAGGGGAGGTGGCACTAAGACTTCAAAAGCAGAGGTGTCTGTTAAGGCCTGAACAACATGGTGAGGGTTGAGACATGGACTGTAATAGCTTCTCAGCATTTTGGCTAAGATCNAGGGTGTTGGACTGGAACCTCCAGCTCACTCCTGCTTGATCCAGATAGCCCCATTCCNCTCTCTCCAAAGCTTGCCCTCTTAGAGAATCGCCATGAAATAAAAGGCACCAAAAAGCCCAGCTCCGTATTATTGGTGGCTACAGCAGTTCCTGCCCTGAAGTTGCCAGGCACCCAAGTTCCCTCCCACCTGAAGCATTCACCTTTTGACAATACTTGGGCATAAACCCAGTTTATGATGGACACATCATCCCCCCTCCTTAGTCTACAACCTATATAAACTCCTTGCTTTAATACGGGGTGTGTGACTTCTCCTGCCTCCATCTCTGGGGCTGGAGAACTCACCCAGGAGTTGCTTTGCTCAAATAAACCTGTTCTTTTGCTTTTTCAATTCAGCTTGAGCTGGTTTACTGTGTAGGCTAAGAAACCTATTATTGGGGTACAGAAAACCTATTATCTGGCAGAATACAGAAGCTAGACTACAGCCGAGGCTCCTAAGGACTGCCTGCTAAAACCAGCTGACCCCACAGAGTGCCTGAGCTAGGCAGATGAATTCTCTGTGATACAGAACTGATCATGAGTGAGGAGTAGCATGCCAGTGACCTGACAGAAAGCAAACTGGAAATGAAAATGAAAGTGAGAAGGTAGATGTGAGGTGAGGAGTGTAAGAGCCGAGGAGTGTAAGAGTCATGGCTCTTCTCAAAAAAAAAAAAAAATGTATGTATCTGTGTGTGTGTTTGTGTGTTGATTTATATCTATATATCTGTCTCTTATACACATCTAGATGTGTATAAGAGACAGGTGTCCCACCACAGGCACAGGGCTCCAAAAAGTCAGGCCTTGCACCAGGGATGGATCCCGATCCCACCGCCTGGGGGGCCTCAGACACTTCAAGCCAAACAACTGTCTCAAGTCTCCAGAGGGCCCAGTTCAGCACCATGGGGGGGCTCCACAGATATTGGTCCACAGTTCATGCATTTCCACCAGCTTGGCTGGCTTCATGATCTCAATGTCTCTTATTCATAGAACCTCTCCTCTCTCCCATCAGTTGAACTCCTGGAGCTCTGCCTGGCGCTCGGCTGTGAATCTCTGCATCTGCTTCCATCTGTCTCTGGATGAGGGCCCATGGAGGCTTCTCAGCCANGGGTCCATAGTTCATGCGTCTCCACTAGTTTGGCTGGCCATCTTTGCACAGCCTCCCATCATGATCTCGTAGTCCCTTGCTCAGCTGACCTAAAACTCCAGGAGATGAGTCTGCCTCTGCTCCCCTACCCCAGTACTGGGATTAAAGGCACTCATCACCATGCCCCATAAAGAAAAATTGATTTATGTTAAATGGATATGTAAACATGTAGCAAAAAGAAAAATCAAGACAAAGAAACACTAGATGTCACCATCAAAACAAGGACAGTGGTGCTGGGGAAGGACTGTGGTGCTAGGGAAGGACTGTGGTGCTGGGGAAGGACAGTGGGCGGGAGAGCAACCAGAAGCCCTCTCGTAGCTCCTGCTCTATTTCTTTTCTTTTTCTAGATGTAGGTGTTCTGTACACCCTCTGTGTGTCTGGTGCCCATGGAGGCCAGAATAGGGCATAGGATGCCCTAGCATTGAGTTACAGACAGCTGTGGGTGCTGGGAATTGAACCCAGTTCCTCTGGAAGAGCAGCCAGTGCTCTTAATCATTGAGCCATCTTTCCAGCCCTACTATGCTTTATTTTATAAATNAGGAAGACAATGCATGGTGCCCATTACATTGTTTTATTTATTTTATTAATTTTGAGACAGGGTCTCATGAATCCAGCCTCAACCTTGACNTGTGGCTGAAAGTGACCTTGAACTTGTGNTCCTTCTGCCTTCACTTCCTGAGTACTAGGATTTAAGGCATGAGCCACCATGCCTAGTTATATGTGGTCCTGGGGTCAAATATTCTATCAATTCAGCTGTACCACTAGCCATTCATTATATTATTCTAACATTTTTTGTATGTCTGAGACATTTCATGTAATGAGGACTCCAAAATAAAAAAAAATATAACTTTTATTAAAAAAAAAATAAGAGTCATGGCTCTCAATGGAAAGGTGGACTGTGAGCAGCTGGCAAAAGATCCTCCGTTTTTATGACTCTAGAAATTGGGTAAGAGCCTCAGTGGATCACAACCAAAAGCTGCCGAGCTCTACCTCTGGCCTCAATAAGCTGNAGTGTGACAGGAAGAGGGAGGCTATGACTGGACAGTTTGCTTGCAGTCCAGGTTAGAGGTGGGAGTGGTGAGACCGGACTCTGAGCCACTCAACTTCAAATCTATTGTGCTTTCCAGTGTGGTAACACCCCGCCTTCTACTCCTTAAATAAAACAACTAGGAGACTAATACATACTATGCTGCATTTTTGAATTTGTAAATGCAANTGAAAGGTTGGCCCCCAATATTAGTTTGCATAATTATTTGATGTAAAAACATGTTCTACATTAGTGAGTCCAACCTAGAGGGCATTCTTAATTTCCAAGGTGGTGGGGAGCTGTTTAAAACAGCTCCATAGCTACTGAATGTTTTAGATTCTACATTATACTTAGGGGCCATGATGGAGGGCTTAAGCAGGAAGCCTACAGCCTCTGATTCCCAGCTAGGTCCATATACTTCAGTCTTTTTCATCTGCCACAGATGAGTTTGAGGCAAGGTCAAATGAGGAGGAAAAGTGGCTAATTATCCAAGTAGGTCAACAAACAGACACAAGAGGTGGGAGGTACTAACTACAAGGCCTTCCTGGTCTCCCCAACAACACAGCTCATTAAACACCAAGGAAGTGGGCAAACTAGGACTAATGCTGANCAAGGCTTCACAGTCTGGGTTTCTGTCCATCTCTGCTGCTGACCCTCTGTGACCTTGGCCTCTCGTCCACATCTCTTCTACCATGAGTCGTGCTGACCCAGTAAGGAATTCTGGTGTGGTGCCATTGCCAAATTCCTTAGCTACAACCTCACTTNAATCCTGTTTAGAGTGAGAAGGGGTCATGAATTATTTAATCATCTGAGTGTTCCTGCCCTACGGAAACTGAGCGTCCATAAGACAACCATATTTCAACATTTTCCTGCCATTCAGGCTGCATGTACACTCACATTTTCTAAATTCCTCAAAAACNAAAAGCAGATAAAATATGTGTGGCCCTTGGTCACTTGTGCATGTCATCACTAATCATTTTTACTTCAATCATTCTCTTTTCATGTTCATTATGAAGACAATAAAGCAATCCATTCTTTCATTCATTCCATAAACGTTTAATGAGTATCACATGTCAGGTAGTGAGCCTGGCTCCAGGGCCATGATGACAAAGACAGGGCCTAATTCTCACAGAAATCACGTCAGTAGGAGGGGGAAAGGGAGGGAGGGAGGAACATGCAAACAGCTACACACAATGTGGCATGCGCTCTGCTCTGGAGTTTTGCAGGAGGAACTGGGTCAGTCCAGTCTGTGAGGGTCACAGAAAGTTCCATTTCCACATCTGAGGAGCATAGAAATTGAGCATAAGCAATTTGCAGAGGCCACAAGTTGAGAGGCAGCTATGGGTAAGTGTAAACAGCCTTGCTGGGAAGAAAGCACAGCCAGAATCCTCCCAGCGTGTTTGAGAAGAGGCACAGCATCCCTCAAGGAGGCATTTGGGGACAAAAGACAATAACAAAGATGCACAAGGGGGAGGAAGATTTAAAACTGCAATGGGTCATTCTCAAAGACGCAAAGAGAGGTACCCAAACCACGCCAAACTGAAAATAACCCTTGACATAATGTCCAAAGTTAGAAATGTCTACTCTTTTCAGACAAGGAAAAATAAACCCTCTTGTTATATTAAGAAATCACATTCTCAGATTTTTAAAGAACATAATATTTGCATAAACTCTTAAAAGAAGTTCAGAAAATTTGTAGGCTATATGTCTGCACAATGGAAGCCACACATACATACATATGTCCAGACATATNGTATGTTACATGTTTTATGAGAAGTTGTAAAAATAGAACCAGAGTCTAATATTCAATGTAAATATTCTAATATTNCATGTAATAATATTCTAATAGNCAATGTAAAGCTCTCCTATTCTTATGGAGAAAGATAATTTAAATGAAGCTTCAGTCTGTATTTCCAATATTTATATAACCGAGCCACTGCCAAAACCAGTTCCAAATGACAGCACCTGCTCTCTTTGAATCCAAATGGAGATCAATCAAAACAAATTGTAGGCTCTTACATTCTCTCATAAAACACATGCATCAACCCTCAGAACGGCTCTCACAGAGTGAACAAACAAAATGGCTTTAAACGGTGATAGCAAAAGGCTCAGCATAAAATGAACCACTTGTAATTCATTTTCCTAACAAAGGTTATGCCAAAAGAATTCATAAGCCTTTTCAAAACCGTTTCACCATGGGCAACGGACAGAAGAAAGTTGCTGGTACAAACAGCTCCGAGTCACATGCTGCCTTCTGACCAGTGTCGCTCACGGTTCTCTCATGGAAACACCACCATAGCCGGACATTCCCCTCCTTGTTTTTAAATCCTAAACACATGAAGACCTAATGTGTTTGTGCATATTTGGCAGGCATGCCAGAGGGAGGAAGAAACATGTCAGGACAGTAAATACATATAAAGCCATGATATTTGGCACGTGGGTGCCAGAGGGAGGAAGAAACATGTCAGGACAGTAAATACATATAAAGCCATGATATTTGGCACATGGGAAAGGACTCTACTAACATTAAAATATCATTAAAAATATCTTCCTGGTCACACTGGGGGATAATCANAGTGAACCTCAAAAGGTGGACTTCTCCTCGCCATACAATTCTTCTGAGGACTCTTACTCACTGTTTATAAGACATTTGACAAAGGACCGATTTCCAAGTATCAGATCTTGATGGTGTGATGTAAGTTTTCATTTTTTTGTTGTTCTCTACCTTTGCTTTCAATCTTCACTTGCCTTCTGAGCTGCTCCCCGCTTTTATTTCGTGTCCATGCCCCAGACATTGTTCAATGACATAAACCATATGCAGGTAAAGCCAGTTATGACCAGAAGACAGATTAAACTGGTCATATGCTTCGCTCTGCTCCTGCTGCAATCTACAAAGAACTTATGGGATGAGTTTGTCATCTTTTGAGAAAGCCGAAGCAACACAGGTCTCCCATAAATCAGAAATATTACTACAAAGGACAGTTGGTCAATGGCCCCAAAGAATCTCTGACATTATAACTAGTCCTAGTGAGACTTAACCATTTAGCTTTCTTACAGGATCCCACAGAGATATCATCGCCCCCTGAACAGCAGAAAGCAATTTTAAGAAAACACGCCCCCCTCTCCCAAAAGTTTTCATTTTCTCAGGGTTAATGGNTANGTTGTTATAGGGTTGGGGATGGAACAATAAAATTTAGACTCAGGATTCCTTTTTGGAAAAGAGAAAAAAGGGGAATAAATAGGTATAGGATCTACTAGTANACTATTGGATCTACTAGTAAACCATTTAGCAAACTATCAGCCTTAGATAATTTGCACTGATATGGATTCTTACATATTGATANAAATGTAAACTATTTTATATTTCTATTTAANATAATTTNTATATTGACACAAATTCAAAACTATAATCATCATATTGTACACGTTTGAAATATTTTGCATATTGATACAAATGTAAAATTATATTCATCATACTGTATATATGTTCTACCTCTGTTTAGGATATTTTGTATATTGATACATATTAAGGATATTGTTATCATGTTGCACTATACATTTCTACCTCTGTTTAAGATATTTTGTGCATTGTGGTGATTATATTATGTCCCCCAAAATATTGTGTACCCTAATAAAACTTATTTGGGGTTGGCTGTGGCTTGTTCTGTCTCTCTGATCATTCAGAATTTACCTCAATACTTGGCCTGGTGTTTTCAATTAATAAGACTGTTTAAGATTCACTCTACA
>LZPO01066283.1:542389-560976 GCA_001675575.1 Neotoma lepida
TTTTTTTTNAAATCTGAAATACGGACTATTTTTGGAGAATATTTGGTTTATTTTTCCAGTGACAGAAGAACTCTGAACACAACTGCCAAATAAATCACCCCAAACTAAGATGTATTTTAAGAATAAACAAAACTGAATCAAGTTTACACAGCAGCCATTTTATACCGGCAAGGCCAATACGGTGNGGTTTGAATGAGAATGGCCCCTATAGGCTTATATATTTGAATATTTGGTCCACAATGGTGGAACTGTTTGGAAGGATTAGGAGGTGTGTCTTGTTGGAGATCTGTCACTGGGGGAGGGCTTTGAGGTTTCAAAAGCCCACACCATTTCTAGTTAGCTCTCTCTGCCTTCTACTTAGGGATAAGAATGCAAGCTCCTAGCTACTGCTCCAGCACCATATCTGTCTGCCTGCTGCTTCCTACCATGATGCTGCTCTCTACCATGACAGTCACAGACTCACCATCTGGAAACTGTAAGCCCCAATAAACTAACTCTTCTATAAGCAACCTTGATCATGATGACTCTTCAGCAATAGAAAAACAACTATGACAGCCGAAAAGTACTTGTGGTCTTCACATTTTAAATTTGTATAGATGTACATCAGGACAGTTTAAGTTAAAAATCTAAAAAGTCCCCACAGAGACAGTGACAGTTGGGCAGTGAAGATATGGTATACCCAGAGAAGAAAATAACACTCAACTATTAAAATGATACAGAAGTGTATTTAAAACATCAATTACATCTGCATTAGGTTTTTGGCTGCTGTGAAAAAATACTGAAGGCAAAACAACTTAAGGTAGGCAAATATTTCTTTTGGCTCATGGGGTCAGAGGTGTTAGTCCTTCATGGCTGGAAGAACATGGAGGCATATAATGGTTCACACCATCATGGCCAAGAAGAGAGAGAATGCCTGTGTCAGAGGGCTCTCTCCTTCCCTCNCTTTATTCCACTGGGCTTCCAGTTCACTGAATGTGACCACATGTAAGGCAATTCTAGCTCCCTTAACCATCTTTGGAGATGCCCTCTAGGACACACCCAGAGGAGTGCTTTAGTACCCTAGGGGCTTCTCCATCCCATCAAGTGGACACACAAGGTTGACAAATAGAGTGTATTACAAGGGGAAAAGGCAATCAACAGAGCCAAGTAGATAATAATGAGACAGATACCATCTGTCTATGAAATACTCTCAAAGTTAATTACATGCCTTTATCACAATACGGCTTTAATATTATTGGGGGCCAGGAGGATTTGATTCTGTAACTTACAGTTGTTACATCATTCCTGGTGCTTGGCTGTTTTGAGCGGTGGACCATTTGCTGCTCTGAATATTCCATGGACACCTTGAGGAGGCTCTACTGCTTGCTATAGCTGCTNGCTACTGACCCAGAACTTGAGCTCAATACTGCAACTATTTTGTAGTGATGACTGTTTCAGGTAGTCACATGAGATGCTTTCCCTTTACATGTTTTACCAAGCTCTAGTGGCCATTTTATCCTGGCTTGGGCTATTGAGGACCACTTCCTAGTAGTCAAATAGAGGACCACCTATCCTTGGTGTAAACACAATGCTTCATTTGCGTGAGGGGCTGCCCATAAGTGACGCCTTTGCCCCTTTGCCCCTTTGCTTGGGGCTGTTTGGCTCACTCGTGGAGTCAACCAGAAGACTTCCTCCTGTGCTGCCTCTGTGCTGCAACACTAGATCCACTGCCTTCTCCCAAGGGTCTTTTTCTCCCCTATTTTTGATCTTTAACATTGGCAGAAAGGGCTGAACTGGTAACATAAAGAGGAGATGGCAGCAGTGGCAGCTGAGCAGGAACGGCAGTGAAGGTGGCAATAGCCACTGTTCTAGTGGTAGCCAAAGACAAAAACCTTTGGGCCTCTATTGCTGGAAGAATTTCTCCTTACCTGCTCATGATTTCTGTTAGGTAGAGCAAAAAAGGTCCCCCAAGCTGTTGGGTAACAGGAGCAGGCTATTTCTCTATGAAAATCACATGTGTGTGTTTAATCATAGAGGGTCTGAAATGATGCACATGGGACACAGTGGTAAGGCAGAGAAGTGTCATTCATTTCATTTCTAGTTTTTAAATGGAAGCTTATCTCTTCTATCCATAGGCTCTGTAATTGGTTTTAGCCTATTTACTTACTTACTTCTAACTCTATTCACACTATTCAAGTGCAAAGCATATGAAAGTTTGCTCAAAAGTGAATGTATTTTAAGTGCCTCTCCTAAATTTACAAAAGTTGACAAATTATGTTAAAAGGAAAGCCAATGTCTAAGCCACAAAAAGATGTATGACAATGGGCTAAGCTGGCAGACTTCACAAGTGTTTGAAAATCTATGCAGAATCCTTGGCCATTGGAAAGGCTGCTTCCCTAGACTATGCACTGTGAGTTTGGCTGGAAGTCAAACACATCCATCTGAGAGAAAAGCTAATCAGGACATATACACTGCAGCTCCATGGGCACCCAACACGCATCTGCCATCACCAACCAACACGCACTGCATTTTCTCCACAGCTGAGGGTCAGAAGAAGGGCAAGAATAAACAAACAGCCCTTTCTTCGGAAAGTGTGCCAGGAAGATAAGGGTATTCACATCATATATACCTATGTATTTACTAATTTCAGATTTCCATTTGTTTGTTCCTAGTTTGCTCCATACATTTACATTTTTCCTCTTGCTAATCTCTACAATACTGTGAAGTACAAACTACTCCCAGTTAATAGGTGAGAAACAGGCCCATAAGATGAATTTTCCTAAAATGACAAAGCTGAGAATAGGAAAGGGAACACACTTTTATCAGTCTGCAGAGACCTAGCTCTTTTAACCCTCATGCATGCTCACACAGACACCTCACTCATGCTCACAGACACCTCACCTCATTCATGCTCATACACAGACACCTCATACACACTCATACAGACACCCTCACACATGCTCATACACAGACACATCATATACGCTCACACACAGACACCCTCACACAGGCTCACACACAAATATCTCACATTCAGACACAGTCACATAAACTCATACATATAGATACACACTACATATAGATACACACAGTTACACACAGCACACACACACAGTTACACATTCCACTCACACACAGTTACACATACCACACA
The DNA here is from genome assembly GCA_001675575.1 of Neotoma lepida. NCBI lineage: Eukaryota > Metazoa > Chordata > Mammalia > Rodentia > Cricetidae > Neotoma > Neotoma lepida. Next base: position 545,523 of record LZPO01066283.1, read on the forward strand.
CATATTCACACACTTACATACACTTACACACACTCACATACCACACAGAACACATACATCAAAGAGACACACCATATACACAGACATAAATACCACACATGGACACACATTCATCAAACAGACACACTATACACACAGACATCCACACACTGACACACAGACACATCATATACAAAGATGTACTCACATACAGCACATGGACACATGCACTCACACATACATGCACACTCATATGCAGACATACATATTTACAGACACACACACACACCACACTCACACAAAGACAGACACTGAAACAACAAGTAAGGGTTCAGGCAATAGGCAGTTCGGTGATTCAGAGGGAACCCAAACTACCTACAGCAGGAGAGGCAGGAGATGCTCCACAGAGCAAGCAGTACTTGATAGAGTCTGAAGGATCAAATGTAACCTAGGATGGAGATCAATAATTCCAGAAGACATTCTTCTTCTGGGGTATGAACATGGTCCAGCTGTCCATAGTCATCTACAAAGGACCAGAACAGATTGAAAACTGCTCCAGATGAAATCTAGTGATACTTTATGAGTAAAATACATTCTGAGCAGTTGTGAGGAAAATTTCAACTCCTCTCTTATCCTGCTATTCAGCAATAATTTTTAAAATGAATTAAAAAAAAAAAACCTCTGTGTCTAAATAGAGCCTAAGCGGATCATGAACTACTTTAAAATTCACAGCACTCACCAAAGAAGAAAATGTCTCTAACCTAAGAAACTGGGCCAAACTTACAGAAATAATTGTGCCATGAAACTAAGTTTCAATTTATAAGTAGAGAAAAAGCCATAAAGAAAAATAAATGACAAAGGAAAAACTGAGCCAGACAGCACATGTGAAAAGGAATCATAAGGTTTTAGCTTTAACGGTTAGCTCACGATTGCAGTAAAAAATACTAATTTATAGATTTTTTTTTCCACTACAAAAAGCCAAAGTTGGGAGGGGAGAAAACTGTCAGTTGATTTTTTTGTGTATTTCTTTCTGAAACTACAATCATATACATGCAAGAGAATATTTACTGTGAAGTGCTTGATAGTAACTTATCAGGGAAGGAAGGGGGAGGTGACCTTCTGCTTCGGCTGCTCTCTGGCCTCAAGGATTAAAGTCCTTCTTCAGACAGATTTTCCTCTGTCTGTCTTTCCCCTGTCTGTCTTTCTTCCATCCGTCTTTCTCTCATCTGACTTTCCTCTGTCTGAACTTCTGAACTTCTTCCGTCTGTCTTTCCTCCATCTGACTTTCCTGTGTCTGAACTTCTGAACTTCTTCCGTCTGTCTTTCCTCCATCTGACTTTCCTCTGTCTGAACTTCTTCCGTCTTCTGTCTGTCTTTCCTTCATCTGACTTTTCTCCTGCCTGACTCAGGCTCTGCTTCCTCCATCCTCTTCACGCCTCTCTAATCAGGGTCCCATGTCCAGCGCACCACAGAAATTTCTCTTATGAAGAGAGTGACCTGTAACTCCCATGTCACTCAGTCCCTGAGCTCAGTGACCAGTTCTCACCCTATCTGTCAGACCAGCTGCAGTGGACACACAATCACTAACCATGCCCATTTCTTCCCATGGCTTCCAGGGTGCAGCAATCTGGTTTTCCTACTTTCCTCATCCGTCTTTCCCCATTTCTCTCTTGCTGACCTTTCAGTGTCACAGTATACCCCAAGGCTTAGTTATTATTTTCTTTACCAATGCCTAACTCTTTAGCAGACCCATCTACTCTCAACTATAAATGCACCTGCAGATAGTTGACTCCTGTGTATTTGCCAAGTAGCTCTTTTTCCTGAACCCCAGACTTGCTCATCTAGTTGCTTGTGTGACCTCAGTCCCCCTTGGATGTCTATTAAAGATAGCCTTAGAAAAACAAAAACAAAAACAAAATATCCAAAGTGTGGGCATCACTGACCTGTATTTCCACAACCTGAGCCTTGCAATCCCACTCCACTCACAGATTTCCAAGTCTCAGCTGATGGCAGTCCCAATGCTTTCTACTGCTCAAGTTCAAATCTACAGAACTGCCCTGGAATTCTCTCTCCCTTGCTCCTNTCCACCTTAAACCTGCCAGCAAAATTTGCTGGCTCTACCTTCAAACTATGTCTCAAATTTAACCACTACTCCTGTTCCCTACTATCAACTTTACCCAAGCCCCCATCACCTCATACCCAGATTGCTGAAAAGTCTCCCAATGAACCCCGTTTCTACCCTGCCCCTTTCCCTAAATCTATTCTAAGCTTTGCAAGAGAGTCCCTTATAAAAACCCAAAACAGATCATGTCATTTCTATGCTTAATCCCTGTGGTGGCTCTCCCTTTCACTCAAAATCAAAGCCAATAATCCTATTCCACCTGTGTTTGGAACTCTCCACCTGTCACCTCTGTAAGGTCCTCACAGTCAATTTGTCCTTTCAAGAACTCTATTTCTACCTCCTAGATCTCCTTGTTATTCTTAATACATAGTAAATTACACTTTACATACACGTCCACAAAGAACTCTCCCCGTCATTAGAATATAAACAAAATGTGTGTTCTGCTGACCAGGGAGCTTGGCTTTTCACATGAATATATCCTAAGAGACTAACCAGTGGGAGTCTCATAATAGGTTTTCAAATCAAAATTGCTTAATGAATGAACTTCTAGTCTCCTAGGAAGTTATTAAGAGCTCAGCCATGTGACTAGACTCCTTCCGCTAAGAATCTTACTGCATTCCTCTCACTTAAAGACACAGTGTTCCCAAGTAAGTGCTTAATGACCAGGTTTTCAATCAATTGCTATCACAGACACTGGAAGAAGTAGAATTTCCCCACAAATATCACAAAATCAAAAACAAAACAAAAAAGTGTCCCTCATTCATCCACTTACCCATTGACTCATCCACTTAATAAAAGCCTGGGTAATTAATGTGCTATGCTCAGGTCTTAGGGACNAAAGTAAAACACTTCTGACTTTGGCATGGGAAAGATACAAGGAAGCACACAAATAGAATTCAGTCTGCTATGGTTTTGATAAGGAGAAGTCCCATCTCTGAGACGATCCTCAAAGAGAGCCCTGGGAGGATCAGGGGTCATCAGAACCATGGTGCCCCTTTAGGTAAGTTTTTAAGGAGTTAGTTAAGGGCCTATTGGGATAAAGAAAGGAGGAAGAGCCATGCTAAGGAGAAGACAGACACACGTGTCAGAAAGCACAGGCAGATGTGGGAGAGGGAACTACAGGCAACTGTGTGGGCAGCTCTGGAATCCAGGGTCTATGTGGAGGAGGCAGGGCTGTCTCTCCCACTGTTTGCTTTGATTTAATCTTAGAATTAAGTGGTGGTCATTAGAGGTGCACACTCAAGCTCATTTCAGAAGGCTCTGTCGTAAGCAGTATGGTAAATGAGGCCTTGAGAAAGGGATGATATTTTAATTCAGGTTGCAGGAGTTTAAAAAAAAATGGTANGAGTGAATTGTAATTCTTGACCCCAAGTCACTTAGTACTTAATACTACTATCTTTATTTGCCACCTTCTCCTCCAGTGGACTCAAAACAGTTGAAGTAATTCTTAAACACGCCCTGACTTTAAATCTTAGAGGAAGGGAAACAAAGAATAAATAAGTGTTGAGGAAAGCCATACTGTCACTCTGTTCACAGGAGAACCCTGTGTGACAGCTCCCTCCAGACAATATTTACTGATGCTAAAAGAAATACCTGCTCCCTCGGTGACAGCTCATAGATCTCACTTGGAGATCTGAATAGCCACTTGTCACTCGAGTTTCAGTGATTCTGCACAACAACACTGAAATCTTTCTTTGTCCTTTAAGTGAGGGGGAAGAATGATTACCTCCGACAACCATCTTGCTTTGCTAGGACACAAAGGCTNTTTCTCCATTGTCTTGGTTCACAGCTGCCTGGTTAGCCAAGCCTTGGAGGGTAGTCAGGCAATGGGGACCCCAGTAGGCAACTGGAAAAAGAACCACAGTGGTCCTGTATCACTACTACAGACAGGTGAAGATGGGCTCTCGGATTTCCACTTTGAACCATGCTGACTTAGCGTTTGCTAAAGAGTGATTTTTACATCACTACCAGGATTTACTCTAGAAGTTCAAAAAGGACAAACTGAAAACCAGGAACAAAAGGATTGTGAGCACAGCTATGACATCCAGTATAGTTGCCTCTTAAAGGGCAGCAGTTGAGATTTGAGGAGTTAGTTCAAAATCAAAGTATAAAACAACTATAAAAGAGCAATAGTTCCAGTGTGTGTGCATGCATGTGTACATTTCAGTAACACTTGCAAAAAAGAAAAAAAATCCAGCCTACCTATTTAAGAAAACTGAGAAAGAAAACATGAGAGGAAGAGGGAGCATGTCTTAAATGGGTTTGTTTCAAAAAGTTCAGTAAGGGGCATGATGTGACCTTTAATACTAAGTGCCAATTCTAAAATATAGCCAAAGCGAAATTTTCTTAGTTTGAATCCTTTTTACTCAATGAGGTGACTTTTTTTCTATGAAGTAAAGTTTAAAATGAGAAAAGTTTCTCAAAGACTGTTTGACTTCTCCTCATTTAAATGTCTTTGTGGGGGCAGTGGGAGCACTTCTGTAGAAACAAGTGAAACTTACTATTTAAGTAGTAAGAAGTTTGGGATCATTTTTATATTCTGCTATGTTTTCCTTTCAAAATTGACTTTTTCTCCTACAGAGGGTTTTTTTTTTTGGAGACAGGGCCTCACTATATACCTCTGCCCTTGCTGTATAAACTAGGCTGGCTTTAGAGTCAGAGAGATCTGTGCCTGTCTCTGCCTCCTGAGTGTTGGGATTAAATGTGTACAAAAGGGCTTTTTTTCTCCCTTTTCTTTTCTTTCTTTCTTTCTTTTTTTTAATGGTGGAGGAGGAGTAAGGAAAGAACACAGATTGGTTCTTGCCTTTGTTTCCTAGGAATAGTAAATATAAAAACAACTGAATCTTTTTAAATTAAATGTAACAAAATCTATGAAGATTTAAAAAATCTTACATTTATTTAGACAGAACAATAAAAAACTAAGAAGGAGGGTTTGAGCATCTCTTATGGTTTCAAATAGCAAATCAGTTTAAAATTGAAAGCTTTGGAATGATTTCCTTACATANATGTCAATATTTCACCTCTGAGGAAAGAAAATAATCTTCCTGATGGTTTCCTGTAACACAAAAATGATATCCAAAAGTGTCATTTTAAATAAATATATCATTTGATTTAAAAACAGAATGGTAGCACTAACACAATTAGCAAGTGCATTAACAAGCTGGGAAACAGGGTCTTCTCAAATAAAATAAATTACTAAGAAAAAACAAAAAGGAACTAAATTCAAAGGGGAAAATTAAAAAATGGGATTTTAAAAAACAAACTTTTGTCATCTGTTAGTCATAGTAAATTCATAGTACCTACCTTAGACGATTATCTAAGGATTATCTAAGACGATTATAAGGATTAAACAAACTCTGTGTGTGTGTGTGTGTGTGTGTGTGTGTGTTTAGTGAAAATGGTGCCTGGGTCCATCCTGAATGTTGCATTGAGATCTTCCAGATGAAAATAATAAACAATATTGATACTCATTTTTATTACTGTCAACAAAAATTTATGTTATTAGATGACTCTGAGTTCCCACCTGGGAAGGCAAAGGGTCTTGAGAGAATTGTCATCTAAAAATTTTGGCTGCTAGGCACTGACTGCAGCTAGGCCTTATTTCACTGAAGAAATTACCCAAAGTTTCTAAAATCCAGAGCAAGCAGCAGCCATGAGAGAAGGATCAGTGTTCTGGATTGGTAAAGCAAGGATGATAGCTGAAAAGGAGGAATAAGACTTGTTCTGCATTTCCAGTGAGCTGGACCTGAATCCAGTGCAAGGTACAGAGGGAAATAACTAACTGCTCAGAACCACAATAATGACAGCTATCAGTCCACTGTTCCTTCACTGTTCAGCACTGTTGTTAGGGCCTTGCATCCACCGACACCCCCCACTCCCCGAAACACAGCAACCTGGCTCTGCAGTCTGTTCATAACCACTGCTGTTGGCAGCAAAGGACTCCCAGGCAAGTGTCCTCACCGCTCTGCCCTATTTCCTCACTTAAAACACAGGGGCCAAGACGGCATTCCTCTCAGGGAAAGCGTAAAATGATTACACTGAAAACCAGCCCCTAAAANTGCCGGATACACAGAAAGCACTTCATTACATTTTATATAAAGATTATTTCAATTTCTCGGAAAAAAATTACTTAGATGTCAACAAACAAACTCCGTCTTGGTTTTTAGGAGCAGTATGATACAAATGTCTATCAAGGAATTCAGGTGGAAGTTTGCCTCTTGGGCTGCTCTTCTAGCTAAATAAAATTATCTGTGAAAAAATATAGTCAAAAGTGCCACAATGAGACCAGGTTCTCCATATACTTTGGTGTGAGAGATTACAAGGTTCAATCATGAGTAGGTGGGACAGTCCCTCACTTTTCACCTATTCTCTGACCATCCCCAATTCTTCTTACTAAACTGCACTTTCCAAGGAATGATTGTGTCACAGTACACTTTAACTGTACCTACTTAGCTAACTCCCAAACCTAGTCAATTCAACTCACTTCTTTGTGTGTATTCAAACAGAATTCAATGTGGCCTGGCTAGGCTTCTATTCATTCTTAAGCCTCTCCTTTACACATTCTCAGACCATTAATCATTTAATTCACTCCTGACCCTGCCCTCAAATATCCTATGTTCCTCATTAACCAGAAGACTGAAGGAAGGANATGCAAAGCCCACTTACTGCTGATCTATATGTACAGTCTTCCTCCACACCTCTGTACCCCTAAACCATTGCAAAAGCAAACCAACAGCTGCAGGTGTCTTTGCTTACCTTTTCATTCTGGTTGTAGAAGAAAACAACGGTTCTAGTTCTGCTTTCCAAGGGCAACTCTTTATTTTCTGGTACCCACTGAGGACTATAGGTTACATTGCCTTCCCTGCCTCATCTTCTAGCAACTTCTTCTCTCTAATCTTCTTGTAGCAATCCAGAAAATACAGGGGGGGGGCGGGGTGGAATCTGAGCTTTTCACTAAGTTCAGACTACCTGTTTTCCTGGCAACTATCTCAAGTGGTCTCTTGAGGTAGGTTGTGCAATGGGTTGAACTAATCAATGTGAATCTCTGGAAGGCAACCTGACCCAGGTCCTTCTGGAGGGCAAGCACTTTTAAGTATGCTTAAAGATCCCAGCATCCAGCAGCCTTGGATTTGGTAACCATTGTGATTTCCTTCATTTACAATATATATTTTAAACAGCCACAATAAAAAAATATACTGAAGTTTATTAGATATGACACAATGGATCTTTAACTAAGTGCTGTTAATTGCTTTAGGTCAAAGTTTATGAACTGGCAACACTAATTAATCTTAAAAATGTGTTTTTGGAAACAAATGTCCATGGGAGCTAAGGAGGAATGGTTGAAGTTGCTATGGTGATGTAAATTACCCATACAAACTCTTAGACCCTTAGCTTATTTAAGATTTACCAACCATAGAAAAGCAGNAGCTTAGGAAAATAAAGGCTTTCATGCACTGCAGGAAAATGACCTGGCAAACGGATGCAGATAAGAGCGAATACCAGGCATCTAAAAAGCAGAAAGTGGGGGCTGGAGAGACAGCTGGAAGGTTAAGAACACTGGCTGCTCTTCCAGAGGACCTGAGTTCAACTCCCAGCACCCACATGGCAGCTCCTAACTGTCTGTAACTCTAGTTATAGAAGATCAGATCTGAGGCCCTCTTTTGGTTTCCGTGGGCATCAGGCATGCACATAGTGCACAAATATACATGCAGGCAAACACTCATATGCGTGTAAATAAATATAATTTTTTAAAAAGAGGAAAATTAGCTAGTGAATGTTGAACAAAAAAACAAGGGAAGAGGCAAGGGCCAATCCTTCAGAGCCCCNAGCCAGAAGTGATACATTTTGGTACACTAATAAAAATAGGAAACAAGTAATTGTAAGAGGGTAACTCAGCAAATGAGCAGATAGCAGATGGGAGTGAGTATGCTGAGCACCACTGGGAGAGAAGCCCAAGAAGGATACAATAGCCTGGGTCTTGCTGGCAGCAGAGATTGAAACCAGGAGTTAAGATTCCAGGAGATAAAATCAGTAAGACTTGGTGAGTGATTAAACATGGGGTAAAAGAAAGGAAGAGAGCTGCCAAGGCATATTGATTCGCTGCATCTCCACACACACACATGCAGGGAAATGCAGTAAAAGAAAGAAGAGAGCTGCCAAGGCATATTGATTCCCTGCATCTCCACACACACATGCAGGGAAATGCAGTAAAAGAAAGGAAGAGAGCTGCCAAGGCATATTGATTCCCTGCATCTCCACACACACACATGCAGGGAAATGCAGTAAAAGAAAGGAAGAGAGCTNCCAAGGCATATTGATTCCCTGCATCTCCACACACACACATGCAGGGAAATGCAGTAAAAGAAAGGAAGAGAGCTGCCAAGGCATATTGATTCCCTGCATCTCCACACACATACATGCAGGGAAATGCAGGGCAATACATCTTGCAGAGTGCACACCAATCTGTCAGCAGATGTTACCTGTAGGAAGAGATAATGAAGTTTACATAGTAAATGGCAGATGTTTTTTAACTATATACATGTATATATCACGTAAGTATTTCATAATCTATACATACACTGCTTTCGGTTAAAGTTCCTGTGGAATTAAAAAGTGGGGGGAGGACTGGTTCAAGATGGCTCAGTGGGTAACTTTGGGCTCCTGCTGCCAAGTGGAACCAACATTGTGGAAGGAGAGAATCAACTCACACAAACTGCTTTCTGACACACACACACACACACAAATTTAAAAAGGTGTTTGCCAGAATACCATTTTGGGGAGAAAGAACAATCTACCAAAAAGCAAGACAGGACAACTTGCTGATATTCCTGATGATTTGAGTTTGATTCCCAGAATGCAGGATGAAAGGAATGAACTCCACAAACTGTCCTCTTACCATAGTGTGCACAAGGCACACACACACACACACACACACACACACACACATACATTTTAAAGGTGCAAACATGTAAGAATATATAGTCTATTTAAGGATTATCAGGCAGTCTAGTATCTGTAGCAGCAGGAGAGAGGTGAGTACTGAGATCAGATGAGAAGACTGAAGTTATTTAGTGTACAGCCAGATCACTGAAGACCTTACAGAACAACCTAAACTATAAGGGCTATAAACGATATAGTTTTTGAGTATGAAAGTGAAAAAAAAAATCAAGTTTAGAGTGTAATAAGATTATCTGGGAACCAGCGTGAACCAAGCCAAAAGGAAGGTGAGACACACGAAGGCGGGTGACAGGGGAGCCGGAGTAGAATCTGAGATATGGTTTAGAAGAAACTGACAGAACTTGGTGGTTATGCTGTATTTAACAGGAAGAAGCCAGATGTGTCCTGGCATCTAGTTTGGGAAATGGGCGTCGATGACATCAGCCTGCAAGAACACATTAAATGTGNTGGTAAATTTTCTTTTGAGGTTATTAAAGTTCCTCTGGAAGCAGGTCAAGGTACCCAACAGAAAACTGAATATATAGGTGTAAGCCGAGGAACAATCAGGATGTGAGCACAAACACACCATTACCCAGGGAATGTTAAACATACAGACACAATCTTCCCCTTGATGTCATTTCACTGAAACTTGATGCAACTGCCAAGAGTTGACCAGTTCCATTTATTCTCATAATTGTAAAAATTCCATATAATTCTTAAAATCTGTAGGCAATGACTTTAAAAAGTAAGTAGGAATTTTTGTCATGGTCTTTCTTAAAGTATTATGATAATTTTTTTAACATTTTCCTTTTGGTCTGTTATTCATTCCATCTGTCTGCCTGCCTTATCTATCTAGGATAGATGAAGTATTATATAAAGTATAATATAAAAACCATTTACTATTTATCTTAATCACAAAAGAAAAGCACTCCATAATTCCACATTTAAGGAAACCTAAGTGATGATTTACAGTTGCGACCCTCCACTGATCTCCTGTACACCATCGGCCTTGAAGTAACATTTCCAATGCTGTTAATGTAGCTGCAACCATAGAGATGTATCACACTGTCAGAAATCCAAGTTGGAGGTACCTTGGTCTAACTATGTCCTGGCTTGGTGGGGGGTGGGAAGTACCTGTTGGCAAGGAAACAGCTGCTTCCTTCCTGAGCAAGGGAAAAGGTGACAGATGGGCAGAGCAGAAAAGCAGCCAAATGCTGCTCTGGCTTCTCATGGCTTCCAGATATGACTGGATAGTTTAAAGTCTATCAATGATTGAGAGACTATCATCTGTCTGGGTGTTCTCCCAACTCTCAATAGGGCTTCCTATACATTTCACAAATGTTAAGTCTGAAGTGTTAGCAAGAGCCTTGCCTTTGCCTATCTACAGTGAGCTAAGATTACAAGGCACTGTCCCACTGAACATTTAGGATTANACCCAAGAGAATGCACTTTCTGGTTAAAAATGTTTTCAAAAAGGAACTTTTCATTTTTGTAGTCATATTGATGTGATTTACTAAAGTTACTATTAAAATTTTCTTAGAAAATGTCCTTCTTACATGTTTACTTTTATATACTTCATTTTAAAATATTTGCTGCAAAATGTTATAATTTCTCCTTCTGTCATTTCCCTTCCCATCCACTTTTGTGCCTAGGACATTAAATATCCAAGGACCATGGGTAAACTTGACAACCAGTGGACTGATAGGACTAACATTTTTCTTTAAAGCTGTAAGTAGGTAAGTTCAATAGATGGAAAACAGCAATCATTGAAAACATTAAAAATTAGTGTGCCATGAACTATGGAATTTTAAAACATCAGTTTACTAAACTGAAATTCAACATTTATATTTTCATCAGAACTTAATAATCCCATAAATAAATAGAGCTCTCAATTATTTAAAAAATCAAGGGATAACATATGTATTTAGACATATTAGCAGCGTAAAATGTATGCTTCAACACACTTATTGATAAAAAGTCCGAAAATATTACTACACTGAATTCAAGGGCGTCCGCAGGAACCTGACATAGAAATTCTCTAGAATAACATTTCAGGAATTGCCAAAAAAAGGGGGAAGAGTCAAATAGGAAACAGCCTCAACTTAATCGACAAAGTTCAGTGCTTGCTCTAACTTGATTCTGTCTCTCCATTGGGGGAGGGGGGTTCAAGGAGGGTGAATCACTTAGACGAAAGTTCATCTACGGGAATAAAGGGGGAGGCCGCTTGGGCAGGCGACACAGGAGAGTCGGTGGTAGTGCTGACTTTCGCTGGTGAGTTACAGGAAGATCCGGCACTGCTGCTGTTTCCATCCAGGGTATCGGAGGATACACACACACCGGGGTCTGACAGTTGTGCAACGTCAGAAGACAGCATGTTGGTGATGCCCTGGAAAAATCTCTTTGGCTGATAATCAGTTTCCATTTCACATTTTCTTTTCAATGGTCCAAGAACACTTGGTCTAATGCAGTTGATGGGACTCTGGCTTCTCCGGGTAGTAAATCGGGTGGTTGGGCTGGGAATGGGGCTTGGAGGCAATCCGTTGCTACTCACAAAACTTTGCAAGGACGGTGAAAAACACTGCTTCCCAATTCCCCGGGTGGGTGAGGGTGCTGGAGACACCGGAATGAAATCGATGCGCTTTGGGGAGGCGGATTTCTCCACGTCGTTGTCACTCAGGCTGAAACTTTCCTCCCAGGAGTGGCTTATCTGCATTGCGGTCTGCACCTCGCGCTCGTGGACCGTCTCTCGGTTGATCAGGTCCATGCCCTCCTCCTGTTTGATCTGGTGCAAGCGGCTGCTGTGCATGCGGACCGGCGAGGCCGGGAGCAGCAGGCCGTGGCGGCTAGGGAACGTCGTGCTGTTCCGCCTGGCGCTGGGCGCCTCGGCCTGGAAAACCGGCGAGGAGTCGCTGAGGCCGTGGATCAGGGGGGCGCTATTAGACCTCCGGAGGCCCCCACCGCCCGGGCCACCGCCCTCCGCCGGGCTCGCGCCCGTGCCCGCGGGCAGCTCCAGGTCCAGCTCCATCTTCTCCTGAGCCATGTCTCGGCAGGGAGGCGGGGGCGGTGCTCAGTCAGGGCCCTGAGACTCCCATTCCCCGCGGCCCAAGGCCGCCGCCGCCGCCGCCGCCTTCGAGAATCTGTCAGCAGGCTCGCGCCTCTGCGCATGCGTGCCCCGCCGCGCAGGCGCCCTGACACGCCCGTCCTCGCGGCGCCAGCTTAAGGCGTCATGGCTGCGGCGCAGCGGCGGGGGAAGGGCGAGCCGTGGTTGGTCGACTCGTCGGTTCGTTCCTTCCGCAAATAGTCGCTGGGCGCGGGCTCGCGGGAAGGCAGGTTAGAAAGGCCGCGGCATTTAGAAGTCTATGTTTGTGAAGCAAGTGTGAGCTCAGAAAGACAGGCCCTTGGCGATGGGGGGCTTTATGATGGAGCATGGCCCAGGCTGGGGGGCCTTCCAGAGGGAAGGGACACNGTCTTCCGAGATCTAAAGGAGGCAACCGCGGCGCTTTGTAAAACTGTCCTGGAAGCGGGAAGCCCCTGCTACCCAGCTAGGTGGCAGACGGGAACCACAAGTGTTAGCCTGGTGATGGACAAGAGCAAGTTCTGGTCTTTCTTGATAACAATGAAAACTCCCAGGCGTTCTCAAGGAACGGCAGAAGGGTACGGTAGCAGCCGAACTGTTCTTNGGCTGCGGGTTCTGGAGAATAAGACATCGGGGGATTAGAACCTACAGGGAAAAGGCCAGAGAGGACGGTCNTTTACACTAAGGCAGAGTCTGGGAGGGACGAGGGAGAGAATAGCAAACTTAAGGTGTGGTGGGAGGAAGACGCTTTCTGACTTTTTAAGCTGTCACATTTCCTGCNGCTGATGTTCACTCAGTATGAGGATTAAATGAAAGGAAAGATAGATACATTTAAAGAATAACAGTTTTGGGATTGTGTAATTAATTCGGAACTTTGTATCTCATTAAAAGCGGGTTTGTTCAGTCAAGTCTCCTATCCCAGCATACCTACTTACTGTGTACCAAAGACATTTAGTTTCTACTGAGTGGGAATGGGGGANGACAAAATAGGGGACTTTGGGTGGCAAGCCTTTGGGGGGTAAAAGTATGACGGTGTGGTAGGGCACTACCGGTAAAAGTTAAGGGGCAATTGGGTAGAGTTAAGTAGTAAATGACAAGTCGTGTGGACTGCTGGGGCCTGAGTGTTCCAGGTAATGCTAAGGGCCAAGGCATCCACTGATCTGGGGAGAAAGGGGGAAAAAAGCTTGATGGGGGCAGTGACCTGAGAGGGCAAAGGACTGAGTATCTCATCCTATAATGAGGAGCCTCTGAGGAGTGTTAGGCAGGGGAACAATAGGTTTGTGCTTTATTTGTATATTATTGTTTGAGATGGAGTCTCACTGTTTTTGCTCAGGCTAATCTCAAACTCCTGAGCGCCAGTGATCCATCTCAGCCCCTAAGGAAGTAGGACTCAGGGCAGACAGCATCACACTAAGCTTGGTTTATGCTTTAAACACTAGCCTGGCTACGTGGAAAATGAGTTGAAAGACAGCAACGCTGAGGCAAGAGTAGAGGCCAAAAGATAGATTAGAAGCTGCTGCAGAGAGCAGAGTACTGGACTAGGGTTGCAGCAGGGGTGATGGGGAGAAGTGGGTGGACTCGATATGATCTGGGGTTCCATCAGTAAGACTGNCCAATAGATTACATTTAGGTGTTCAAAGAACTAGGGAATTTAGATCGTAATACCAAATAGATAGGAAAGGTACATTGGGNCAGAGGTTGAGTTCAGTTTTGGTAGGGTTGGTTGGGGTGACTTTTAGATACAAATGTGGCCACTTTGAACTGGTGCTAATTTTTTACAGCTGAAGAAAGTAAGCATTGCACAGCTATCCAAGTCTCCTGTTTTATTTGAAGTCCAGGTTTTATTTGAAGTGTCTACTAAATATAGGTCCTGAAGATAAAATAATGCTAAATATTCATATCGGTTATAGAACTAATTTACATGATGCCGTAACCCATTAAATCCTTACAACAGCCTCATGGAGTAGGTATTACTATTGACCCTAATTTTCAGGGAAAACCAGAGATTAAGTGACACCCATAGCGAACCTGGNCTATGTGGGTACAAGCCTTTAGCATGCCTACTGCTCCTCTATCTGCNTTGATGTTTCAGGACTCAAAGAAATCATCTGCATATTGGTGGCAGTGTAAAGGCCTGTCTGAGACAGGATTTGAAGGACAGGTAGAATTTTAATGGATGACATTTTATATAGAAGGAGCAGATGACTACAGCATAGTGAGCTTGACTATGATGAAGTAAGTACCTGGAGAAGAATAATGAGGAAAAGATGGAGTCATAGAATGGAGATGTGAACGCCTGGTAGAAGTATCTATATTTAACATGTGAAGCAGTAGGGTACCACTCAGATTTTGACAAGAAGAATGATATAATGAGAGCCATGCTTTAGGATCTGCCAGATGTTTCAAAGATGAAGTGAAGGCAAAAAAACACCAGTTGGAACAAACCAATGTTTTTAAGTGTCTATTGTTCCCAGTCACTTCAGCACTTCAAAGTCCCATTTTCTCCTTATAGCAGTTTTATAAATTAAATACTGGTCTATAAGTTATATGTTATAAATTAGTTATTGCTATTGTTAGAAAGGGTCGATTGTAAAAAAAATTCCCAAAAGGCCCAATTGCCAGTAATATGGAAGAACAAAGGCCTGAACCAATATAAATCAAGGTCTCAATTTAAAAACTGATATGCTGCTGCTTGATGAATTTCACATGGACTGCAGGAGAATTTGATGATTAACTCTGAGACAGAAGGATGTTCTAAAAGCTAGGAATAGCAGATGTACATGGGAGACACTTTTGTACTCAGAGGATGAAGGGGGAGGAGTCGAAAGTGACCAAGGTTTACGTGTGTTAGATGTGGACAGCTGCAAGGAATAGTACATTAACCTAAAACATGTTCATAAAAATAGGCAATCAAAGACTCTTGACATAGAATTTATTTTAAAATATCTGTAGATTACTACTAATTATTGGTAATAAGCCAGTCATTGTTTGCACATGTCTGATGTCCAGGTATTAATATTATTATTAAAGTCAGTGATTGTGTTAATCCTACAAAATAAAACACCTATGCCATTTGTTTCTTGCCTGAATATACCAGTTAGAAGTCTCCACTAGTTTTCATTCCATGCCTTTACAGTCCACTTCACCCAATTTTCAAGATAATTTTTGAAAACTGACTCCTTGCTTTCTACTCAGGATTTTGTATATTCTCTTGAAAAAGGATAAGGTCATTCCAGTGGCCCATGGCTTCTCTGATGACTCTGCCCTCCTGTTGACCACTCCTAAACTTCCAACCCCAGAGGCCTCCTTGACCTGCAGCCCGTCTAGATACTAACCCTAAC
>LZPO01066283.1:616807-631260 GCA_001675575.1 Neotoma lepida
CCACCAGCCGCAAGCTTCTTCATAACACCCTGTCTCTTCATGAGAGACAAGACAGTAAGTTCTTATTGAATAACCTTTCCTGTCGCTCAACCTGCTAATGGCTTCTCATCACACTAGAAAAGCAGAATCCAGGGATGATCCTGTTTACAAGGCTTCACCTGTCTTGTCCCAAGTATCCTTGCCTCTCTCCTCTGCCCCCACCTTGGGACACACTGATCCTCTACACTGGCTCACATGGGTCAAACAATCTTTGTGCCTCAGGACTTTACACTTACTATGCCTTCTATCTGGAACATTTTCTCTTGTATCTGCATAGTTTCACCTCTGCACTCTGAGTCTATATTGTAACTTAAATATTTGTTTCTCCTTGAAATTTGCATGTTTTAACCCCTACCAGCCATGTGTGTGTGTGTGTGTGTGTGTGTGTGTGTGTGTGTGTGTGTGTGTGTGTGTGTAAGACTGTGAAAATGGAATCCTCGTGAAGGGCATTCGTGCTTTGTCAAAGAAACAGAGGGAGCAAGCTTCCTTTCCTTCTGCTAACTGAGGATACTTACTTTTCAGTTATTTTTCAGCTTCATCTAGAATACTGCTAGTGCCTAGGACTATGATAATAGGCATTAAATATCGTGTTGGTTTATAACTGGACACATGCTAAGTACTTCTTCAAAAGATGGCCTCACAAAACAAATCAAGCTATCTTATGATCAAGAAACACCCACTGTATGTACTTTGAGGTGTCCCAGTCATCAACCTATCATGAGCTATATAGGACAGCCTACTTTAGAGAGATGGTTATGTAGCTGTACCACTTGGCTTTGAACTCTGACTTCATCATCTTGAATAACATTTAATACCTCTGGCCCTTGGTTCCCTCTTCAGTAGAATGGTGATGCTATCCTCTACCCTCAAAGGTTTCTCTGAATATGAAGTAAGTTAATGCATGGTTATCNCCTAGAAGTGCCTAGCTACAGTAGACATCCAAGTAAGTTTGGGCACACATTGCCAGGACATTGTCATTGTACCTCCTCCCTCTCTCCTTCCCATCTTTAATCACAGACTAGTTCTCCAGTATTTATTTCTTAACATGCAGTTTCTACCATCTACTTATTTTAGCGACTTTGTGTCCTTTGTATCGCTGTGCTGTAATGACCAATATGCCTGTGCTGTACTTTCATGATAGAAATCCATGGACAGTGATCAACAGTCCTCATGGGAACCAACTCTAACTTCTCCTACCCCATCAATTCCATTCTTCTAAGACAGCTGTACTCAAACATTATGCTTTGCGTCTTGATGATTATTTCAAACTTCNTGGTGGATACTTAAATCCCTAGAGCTTGATTCACATTGCAAACTCTCGCTCCCAGCCCTGGCCCTCTCCCTAAGTTTAATATACTATTATTTTAATTCTTTTGTTCAGTAACTTTGTAGTTTTAAGTACAAGTCTCTCTGTGTTTCTGCTCATCTCTAAAGTAAAACTGTCTTCATGTATAGACAGTGGGATTATCTATATAAAAACTTCTCTGATAAATAATGAGAGATAGCACTCCACCACAAAAGCAGTTAAAGATGACAAGTAAACACACAGAAATATGGTAAACATGGTTAATTACTAAAGAAAGCAATTTAAAACCACAAGGTACCTCTTTGATAGACCTATTAAGATGACCACGGTGAATAAAACTCATCATCGCAAGTGTGGGTGAAGATTCGTATATCTAGGACTNCCCNCCACTGCCCACAAGGATGCAGGTGCCATAGTATGGATCCAGCAGCTTTTAACCATTATTTCTTTCTCCCCATTGAGCAGATGGACAGGAACCATGCTGCCTTCTAATCTCTGTTTCCATAGCTCACTTTCCATCAGCTGTGCTTTGTCTTTGTTAGGTAAACCTATGATAGAGGCTGCAGTCAGAACCAAGTTATACTCAGTCCACAGTTGGACAAAAATCAGCCCAACTATGGGCATGATGATACCACTGTACTCACTGCCAGGCTGAGTAAACAATTCAGATTTTAGTGCCAAAGATTCCTATTCCAACGTGTTAAACTCTGAATGCAGAGAGCACAGCCAGGGGGCTGTGGGGCGTTTGACAATTAGGATGTCCACATAAGATTTGCCTCTCAAACGTGCTTGTTTTATTCACACAAACATTCCCTGCANTGCCATGCTATCATAAAGGTTACGGTAATCTCATGTAATTAGACATCTCACTAAATAGGAATGGTCGGGTAGAAAATGCAGTAGGTTGCCTCTGGGGAATCCTGTCTGTGGAGAATACTTCAGGAGCAGGCTTGACCAGTGTCCACTGTGAGGTCCTTCAGCTGGCAGGCCAGGGAGATGGCCCTGTTGGAAGTTCTAAAAGGCCCTTGAGAGTGGTGGCCTGTGGCCAGCTCTGACAGGTGGGCATGTGTGAACTCAACAATAGTACTGGAAACTCAATGGTCACTGAAGCCAGAGTCATGTAGTGGCCAGTCTCAAAGTCCCCTTGCCAATGATATCAGTGCAGAGATGTGAGATGCTGTGTCTTGTAAATATGGCAGTTCCAGTTTTTGTATTAGTTACCCAAAATAGTTTCTCTCATTTTGATCAGGTATTACCCATGTCGGTAAGTCTAGTCCAATCCCTCTGACATCTAACACATACCACTGGACTATAATATTTCTATTACTGGTTTGCACTGGCATTTGAGGAGTCCAATTAAATTCAAACACCTTAAAAATTCCACAGGTGCATGACTTCTGAGAACATCTCATACTGAGCCTCAACAGTAGCACTCACTGAAACATGGACCATTGTATGTGTGTGGCCTGGTACTAGACTCTCTGCAGTGTGGTAAGTTACACCCACACAAGAAGTAGATACTTATTTAATACCTGGAGCACCACCTGCTACCCTCAGCCTAGCTAACCAATTGTTGGCCATCTACCAGCATTCCTTTTCTTTAACAAATAAACATGAACTTTACTTTCTTCTTGGCACCCATATTGAGGTGTGTTTCAACCCAGAAAGTCTCAGCAGTCTTCAGGGAGATGCTTTCTTCCCAACCTTGGACTCCAGGGCTAGTCTTCTTTACAAGGACCCTGAGCTCAGATCTGCTTACCCACCCTGGCTATAAAAATGATGTCCTGAGCATGACCTCGTTCCGTAATCCCTATAAAATAACTCTCTAATGTGTGTGATACTTTTGTTCGGAGGACCTCAAAGGCCATCACTCTATTTGGCTTCTCAAATAGATCACGCCTTTGATCATGCTCAAGAGCCAGTGTTGAGATGTTCATTCTACTGATGAAAAAAGAAAAAGGCAGGAATGAGGTCAAGCCA
Source organism: Neotoma lepida (assembly GCA_001675575.1). NCBI lineage: Eukaryota > Metazoa > Chordata > Mammalia > Rodentia > Cricetidae > Neotoma > Neotoma lepida. Next base: position 620,133 of record LZPO01066283.1, read on the forward strand.
CTTGACCAGAGGTCATCAAAGTGTCAGCATAAGGGCTGGATGANCCAGGATTGCGCTTCTCTGACTACAGTGCTCACGGCTTTCAAACTCAATGTGGGCAAATGGAAGCAAATGNCGTTTAGAGGCACAGGAAGCTTGCTCTAACACACCAAGAGATAAACTCTTTTTGCAAGCAGGTAGAAAGGAGTTGTCAAAAGACATTTTCTTCCTTTTGAGTCTAAAGGAACAATAAAGGCAAGTCACAAGAAGTTCCCATTGGCCTTNGTGGACCTTCTTAGTACTTCAATTTCTTTTCTTTTCTTTTTTTAAAGAAATAGAACAATAAGCTTGCAAACATGTTTGAAGCAGGCGTTTTCAACTTAGTTCAAGGCATATTGACTGATACAAACCCTACAGAAGTTTAAGTTCCCATTTTTCCTTTGTTCTTCTAAAGGAGGATCAAACTAATCAATAAAACACAGTAGCAGCATCTAGGGTTTAGAAGGCCCCGCAGAAGCCGTTAAGTTGGGTGGGAACAGGGAACAGGCAAAGATGTGGTCCCTGACGTCAGGACTTGAGTCTGCTTGGAGAGATAAGCTTTGAGGCAGTGACAAGNCAGCCTCAGGGGAAAGCTTCAGGAGAAGGAAAATGCTGAAGAAAAAGTGGGCTTGAGAAATTCCTTCTGGGAAAGCAGGTACTGGGATCGGTGGGGTCCCAGATGCCTTCTAGAACAACTGAATATGTATTGTACCATGAAAAGCCCATGCCATTTCCTCAAACAGAGGAGAAAATAGAAGGCAATTCAGTAATAAAAAGAAGAGTCTGAGCTGATGTATGAGGTAATTAAATTGCAAATTAAGATCAGAGGACAGTATGCTCTGTTACACACACCTTTTCAGGGAAGTTTTATTAATCCCAAGCCTTTGACAACTCACAAGTTTTCTAACTACCATGGCTCCACCATNTCTTTCCTNACCNCCACCCTCCTCCANGACTCCACCTGGAGNTCCTGCATGTGTCTCAGTAGCATCTGCTCCCATGGCTTGGATCAGTGCCCACAACCTGTTACCATACCACAGCCACTGTTTCCAACCACTCTCGTGATAGCCACACCCTGCCTAGACCTCCCATGGGCCTCTTGAATATCCAAAGCTGGGCTCAGCATCACAAACTTATCGTCTCTGCCACACTGCTTCTTCTCCACATACTTTNCTCAGGGAAGCATTTCTTTCCACTCTTCTAGTGCTCAGCTAAAAACCAAAGAATCACTTCCTTCAACTCCCGATGTTTCCTCAACATTCGTATTTCGGTAGGTCAACACCTCCAAGTCTCAAACCTGCTCTCCCATTTCACTGTGCTCACTAACTTTCTTTATTGAGGTCTCAGATCTATCATTAGTCTCTCTGTCTCTGACTTATTTCCTTTCACTTCCCCACGTTGCTCACATGACTGATTGAAAATATGAGCTCATCACTTGTCCACAACTCTCTTGTTACACCCCTGTCTTCAGAGAGAGAGCTTTGAGTATGGCACAGCCAATGTGTCCATGATGGGGCCCCAACACACCACGTCCTATCTCCTCCCATCTATTCTCACCCACCCCCTATTACCAAAGTATGCAACTATAAAACACTAATATCTATGATGCCATATCTTAAGTGTCATATGTGATCTAATAGCTGCTGTCACTGCTCTAATACGATGATGACAACAGTGAGAAAGAATGACTGACAGTCATGTTAGACCAGACTGTGGATGGTTCTGTGGAACAAACCAAAACATATAAGGGTTTGAGGATAGGGGACAACAAAATTAAAGCTCCAGGAGCAAGTATTAAAAATGAACAAAGAAAAACAGGGAGGTTGAAGCTGCTTGGGAAGGTGCTAAAGTAGGGCAGTTAAGAGGGGTGGGGACAGGAAAGAGGTGAGGACAGGGAATGTCTTACTAAGGTTAGCAGCTATGCAAGCCTGGGGTGAGCGGAAGAGAGAAGGCACAAGTTTCTAAATCGGCAAAGATGGGAACTCTGTGAAAACTCTGAAGTTGGAGAAGGAGGCAGGCTGGGGTTTTCAAAAGCTTCCTGTGCGCGGGCATAAAACTCAGGGTCTCGAGTAGCTGCGTCTCCAAAACAGATACACGAGCTCATGAAGTTGTTTCAAATGCAGTTGTTCCCCCCTCCCCTCCCCAAAAAACCGGGAGATGGAAAAAAAAAGACTAAAACTTGGCAGCACACAAGGCCACTTATTGGGACAAGGACTTGAAATGATGCTCAGGCTGGAAGCCAGGTGGTTCACNTTCACAAAAGATAGGGTAAGCTAGAAGATTAGCAAAGTAAGTTACAGCTTATAAATGAATGGATTCAGCAAATAAGAACTGCAGGCCAGCCTTAGGCTAGACCAGTGGTTCTCAACCTGTGGGTCGTGACCTCTTTGGGGTCACATATCGGATATTTACGTTATGGTTCATAACAGTAGCAACATTACAGTTATGAAGAAGCAGCAAAATAATTTTATGATTGGGGGTCACCACAACATGAGGAACTGTGTTCAAGGGTCACAGTATTAGGAAGGTTGAGAACCGCTGGGCTAGACACTGTTTTAAGCACTGGTGANGCAAGAGTGAGGTGGGGAGAACAAGGTGACATTCCAGTGAAGGATGCAGACTAATGAAACAAATGCAGAGGCCATGTGTGGCAACTCTGAAGCTGTTCAACCCGTGCAGAGAATACCTAACACTAAGTTGCAAACTGCTTCGAGAAATTCTGCCATGTGTGAAGAAATGACTGCTCCTCATGCAAAGTTTGCACAAAAGGAAATGATGCATCATGCTTCCATTATCAACTACTGTGTAGAAGACAGTTTCGGAGACGTTGCTTAACAAAATGATGAAACCCAACTGTACATGTATCTTACAAGCTGAATTTCCATTTTGCTTTCTATAAACAAACATATATGAAAGTCCTGTTTCTCTTGGCACCCGAGGCAGAGCCGCCACTTCCTCCATTTCCCTGTGCCCTCACCACANATCTTGGGGAAAACAGTAAGTGGGCATCATTTAAACATAGCTCATCTAAGCAATGCCTTGCTTGTATCTTTTCAAAGATGAATTCTTAGGCCAAAGAGAAATCTGCTTACAGCATCTTAATGTTAATTTTTCATTACTCATTTTCCTTGCTTTGTTGGAGGTTTGCTGATAGGAGACAGGAAATTTGGGAGACTTCTCTGCAATTTCTCCAAGGAAAAGAGAAAGATGACTTGTCATAATTCTAAGGACATTGAAACTGTCATCAAAACACCCATCCTTTTTACCACTACAATTAAGTGAAACAAAAACACTTCTGAGGTCTTGCTTTAGATCAGATAAAGTAGCAAACATGTAATAAATATTTCATAGAAAATAAAAAGGAAATGATGCCCACTCAGCTTTAAAAGGTAGCACTTCGGAAAACATGCTTGTTACTGGTCTTTCAACTAAGTGAAAAGCAAAGGATTTGAGCAGAGACCTCTTGAGGTCCTCTCTCTAAAACCCCTTATGGGTCATTCCCACTCTCTCTTTAAGGCTGGCGAGATGGCTCAGCAGTTAACAGTACTTGTTCCTCTTCCAAAGGACCTGAGTTCAGTTCTGAGCACCCACATCAGACAGCTCATTACTATCTGTAACTCCAGCTCCAGGGAACCTGATGCCCTTTTCTGACCCTGGTGGGCATCTGCATGTTTGCAAATATACACATGCGCGCGCGCGTGCGCGCGCGCGCACGCGCGCACACACACACACACACACACACACGGGGGTGGGGGAGAAAGTCATTAAAAATGAAAAAGAACAATTTCAAGGTATAATAAGTCTGACGGAAAGCCACAATTTAGATAACATGGGTATTATCTAGTCCCTAGGTCACAAGTTAGTCTCAACAGCCTAGCAAACAATGAATAAAGCTGTTGCAGGTTAGAACCGAACTGTCCCCNAGAGGGTTGTATGTTTGAGTGCTTGGTCTGCAGCTGAATGCGCAGTTTGGGAAGGAGGCAGAACCTTCGGCACGGGGTCTAGCTGGACAACATAGGATATAAGGGTAGGCCTCCAGTTTGGGGTTAGCTTTCTCTGTTTCCTAGGTGGGCCACATGAGGCACTGCCACCACAAGTTTCCTTTGTCACAGACTCACGTCATCCACTATGACTTCCCTGCCATGCTGGACTTTATTTCCTGAGCCTTGAGCCAAAACAAATCCTCTTTGAGTTGTTTCTGTCAGGTAGCCTGTTANAATGACAAGAAAGGCGAACTGTCTCCTAGGCTTACTCTTAAAGCCACATACGAAGAACCTCCTTAAAATGAATGAAATCAGAGAGAAGTTTCAGAAATAGGGCCAATTAGTGTGGGACAAAGAATGCTGCATCTCTGAACAGACCCCCCATCAAAAGCTACACCTTGCTCTGTACAATCTTACAAAGATGTGGGAAAAGATGTGACAACTTTGGGGAGGTTTTCTATTTGAAAAATGGCTTTAATCAATGTTGTACTTTAAGGGACAGACAAGCCTTCTGCAAATAGGAAATGTGTTCTAGAAATAAAGCAGCCTGCCCAGAGGGTCTGAGCAACCCCGGGGTCCCTCAATTGATCCCTTTTCATTTTGTGCTTATGTGGCCAGTTAAAATGGGAAGACGATACATCAGTGAAGCTCAGACGGAGAAACAAACACTCTCANATTGTCCTTGACATGTTTTTAAGTAAGGGGGTTTTTGTTTGTTTGTTTTGTTTTTCCTTTTTTTAAAAAAANAGTATTTAGGTTCTTGCTAAAAAATAACATAATATAAACTTTAGGGTGAACATTATGTGAAAAAATACAGATATGCTGAATTTAAAGATTATGGTTCATTGCCGAAGCTTATGAATCCTGTGTGACAAGGTGGCTTCATGAGCCACTCTCCTCAAAGTCCAAGTTCCAACAGGTGTCTACTATCCATGACTCACCTGGCCTTCCTGACAGAAATGAAAACTTTATGGGGAGAGCCTTCTGGAAGGCTCATAAATGCAAAGAATCCTAGATAAGGAGCACAATCTACAGACAGCTTGAGAGTTGACGAGAGATCGGAGTCAGGCTTTCTCCACCACAGAGCCCTATGGAAATCATGCCAATCTAATGGATCATAGCCAGTATTTATTAGAGGTTGGAAGTAGGAGGGAACATTCCAGAAAATAACAGAGTATATTTCATATACTGTAGAAGTGCTGNTTCATTTTGATTATAAGTATTATTTATATATCTTTGTATATACTAGGGTTCATCAAGGCTGTTTGTTTCTTTAAGGACATTGACTGCCATAAGAGACTGAAATCCTGTGTTCCCCCAAAGTTATGCTGAAACTAACTCCTAATTTGATATCATTAGATGTTGTGGCCTTNGGGGTGATGAAGTCAGGAGAGCACTCAGTGGGTTGGAGAGATGGCTCAGTGGTGTCCGTATAAAAACAACTCTCATCTTAAAGGGAGTAAGAGAGAGTTTATTCTGGAACCATTTTGAGTGACCATGGCCCAGGAACACAGATTCAGGTTACCCCAAATTTCATGTTCCAGCATGGAAGCAGTTCCACAGGGTTTTTATAGTTTTATAGGACAAAGAAAGTCATAAATCAAGGCAAGTTTAAAATGCATTGGTGGGTACACCAGAGAGGTAGGTACATCGAGATNGGGGAAGCTTTTCTACAGGGCTAAAATGTTATCTGATGCCATTCTTAGCTCTTAGATTGGTGGAAGCCAGTGTTCTGCTAAAGTTAATACTTCTAAGAGGTTTTTATTTATTATCATGGGGTGTCAGTTCAGATACAGAGTGGGACAAGAAATCAAGGCTAAAACTAGCCCAAGATAAAGTAATTAGCCTCTGAACCTACAAAATTCCAATCTCTCAACAGTACTGCAATTCCACTTTGTCCATCAGCCTCTGCAGACACAGATTCCTTCCAGGAGGTTTTTGTTCATAGCCAGACTGTAGTGAGCAGCTGTTCTGTCTATGACCTTGAAGCACCGCCCCTAGAGAGGCAGCAGGTTACTGCATTACCTGCCTATGACCTTGAAGTACATGTCCCTGGGGCGTGGCCTCTCGGTGACCCTTAGGACCTGAGATGCACCTAGGAAGCCTGCTCTTGCTCCCATGTGGTTTGGGATACGGGACTGACTCAGGTGGCCAGAACAGCGTTCCAGTACCCACAACTATTCTGTTCTGTACAGTGAGTTTTCCCCTTAATAAATTCCTTTGCCCTTTAAACAGACTCCATGGATTTCTCACCATACCAGACACAGCTTCATTTCGGGAATTTTTGTTCATAGTGGTTAAGAGTACATACTGCTCTTCCAGAGGACTCAAGTTCCATTCCCAGTACTCACATCAGGCAGCTCACAATGGCCCATGGGTCTAGCTCCAGGGATATCTGATGTTTCTAGTCTCTGTAGGCACTGCACCCATGTGCACATACCCACAACAACAAGCATACACACACACACACACACACACACAAACATACACACACATACACACACACATACACACACATATATTAAATTATATATATATTAAGTTAAAAGTAAAAATAAATCTTATAAAACAATCTTTAGAAGGCTCTCCACCTCTCTTCCTGCCATATGCGAATATAATGTGAGGNCAGCTCTCCATAACCTCAACTCAGGAATCAACCATGGCAGCATTCTGATCCTGGACTTTTGGCATGCAGAACCATCAGAAATAAATCCTGTTGTGTATAAGCCATCTAGTCNGTGGTACTTTGTAACAGCAGACTGAACTGAGATAGGTGGTTATTTCTTCATTGACTTTCACAGGGTCTCACTAAGTTGTCCTGGCTGTCTGTGAATTTACTCTGTAGCCCGGGATGCTCTGGGATTTGTGATCCTCCTGCCTCAGCAACCCAATAGCTGGGACCACAAGTCTGCACCAACAGGCCCAGCAGGTCAGGGCATCCTATCAGTTCTCTAGGAGTCTATAATCCTGTGCCTTATTCCAACCTGGAAAACACCTAGGCCATCAAGATGAATGCTTTAGCATCTAAATGCTTTCCTCAATAGCTGCTTGCTTCAATGGATGCAGGCAATATTGACCTTTTCCTCTTTAAATGTTATATTTTGTCATGTGAGCATACAGGCAAGCCTTTTAAAGTCATGTTATAGAGTGNGGAACCCTCTTTGACTATGAACCACTCAACATCTACTGGTGTGCACAAGGAGTCATTAGTAACTGGCTGTCTCCTTAAGACCTGGACTTTTGGAGAGGCCAACCCTGCNACCCTAGATCATACCTCTATCTTCTTTTCTCCAAAATGTCCGACTTTCACATCCCTGCTCCCATTGCAATTTTAATTTAACTAACTCACACATATGGTTCCAAGTCCAGAGTTTTTAAAAGGGTCTACAGTAAAAAGCCTTCCCTTCATCCCTGCTCCCAGAGAGCCAGTTAGTTCATCGTCCCAGGAGCATCATCCTAGAAATATGACTTGTGGGCAACCTTTCTTGGGGATAATTACTGCAGGGACCATTACAGAAAAGCTGATCACAACAGTTATGCCATCAAGCAGTAGAAAGTTGGAGCAAGTCCACGGGCAGCATTAACAACGTGCGGTGGCATGCAGGACATCTGTGCATTTCCTCTCTTTCCTGGGATTTTGCAAAAGTTTGCTGCTTTTTGTTTTCTGGATTTTTTTTTAAAGAGATGAAAGCAATGCTACTCGTTTGATGTATTTATTCANCACTTTTATATGTGCTGGCACTATGCTGCTAAGGACATCAGGGAGAAATAAGCTCACGATGTGCAGTCTACCCTTCGGATGCTGAGGCTGTTGGAACACTGAGACGATCATGAGCTCTAGATGCTGGACATGGAACTAAGGGATTTGGTATTTGCCCTGCTTGTTTTCAGTTTTGCTTGGTCTGATCACTCTCCACGATGCTTCACCACTTTACGGAATGAGATGATTTCTTTGGTGCCATTGTATTTTGGATATATGTAATGTGTTATTTTATAAGGGCACACAGTTAAGAGGCTGTTTTAAGTTTTGGAGGAGACTTTGGACCTTTGAACAACATTGAAATGTAAGACTATGAGGAGTTCTGAGTTGAAATGTATGGGATGGCCAGGAGCCGATGGAGCCAGAGTTAGAATGTCATGATTTGAAGTGATGTGTACCAGTGACAAGGGTCACTTAGGATAGTCAATCTTCATTTTTAATTTGACTGGTTTAGAATCACCTTAGAGGCAACACACCTCAGGGTATTTTTGAGGGTGCTTCCAAAGAGGATTAACTAAAAAGGAAGACCCTGAATGTGGGTAACATCAACTGACAGTGTCTGGCTCCCAGAGTGAATAAACAGGGAGAAAGTAAGCAAACGCAAGCTGAGCAGTGGCGTTGGTCTCTCTGCAGCATTCATCTCTGTCTCTCTGCTTCCTGGCTACGTACGCAATGTGGCAGCCGTCTCATAACCCATCACCGTGCCTTCCCATTATGATGGGCTGTACCTTCAGACTGTAACCCAAATGCGCCTTCCCTTCTTTAAGTTGCTTTTGTAAGTTAGTTTGTCTCAGCAATAAAAGTAATGGACACCCCTCCTACCACACGCACGCACACCTGCATGTGTGCAAGAGCGCATCACACACACACACACACACACACACACACACACACACACACCTCACATAGAGCTGAAGGAGCTTCCTGCCAGCTATTTTCAGCTGGTTTCTATTATGTACAATCTGGGACATCAGCCCATAATGGGATGGTGTCACCCACATTCAGCTTGGGGGCTCATCACTAGCCCAGTGCAGTTGGCATTGCTAACTTGAAGCAAGCCTCAGAAGTAATGATGTAAGCTCCTGTGATACAATGGCAGTGGTGCCCATCCCACCTTCACAGGGTAGGCTGGACTTGCTCATTCATTTAAACATTTACTGAGCACCTACTCTGAATCAGCCACTAGATTAACAGTGCTAGAGAACCATGACGTATATATCCAAGGAATTTATAATCCTGGGTCAAGTGATGTGTAACAGAAAAGCAAGTGAAACGAGTGTGTAAATATCCATTGTGACAAGTGAACAATACATACAAGACAGGTCTTCAAGCCCACCCTCTTCTCAGAGCCCTGACCCAAACTCACTATTATGCCATGTAGTGCTTAAAAAAAAATGCTTACCAAGTATTCCAAATAAATAAATGTATATTTGGAGTATTATATATACGATATGCATATATGTATTTATCAGATAGTTTAAAATAAAAATCAATTATATGTGCATGCTCATGTGTAGGGTGCACGTGTGTGTGTGTGTGTGTGTGTGTGTGTGTGTGTGTGTGTGGCATGTGTGCATGCATATGGTAGCCAGAGGTCAACTTTAGGTATTGTTCTCAGGAGCCATCTGCCTTATTTTTGACATAGGTTCTTTCACTGAGACCCAGGTCTGACCAGTTAGGCTGGGCTGCTGCCTGTGAGTTCTAGGGATCTGACTGTCTCTGCCTCTCCTGCACTGGGACTGCAAGCACACACAACCACACTTGGCTTTTTATGTGAGTGATGGGAACTGAACTCAGGTCAACTTTACCTACTACGCCATCTCCCCAGCACTGTGAATAAAAATTGTTGTTGTTGTTCTGTTTTTCGAGACAGGGTTTCTCTTTGTAACAGCCCTGGCTGTCCTGGAACTCACTCTGTAGACCAGGCTGGCCTCGAATTCACAGAGAGCCACCTGCCTCTGGGATTAAAGGTGTGTGCCATCACCACCTGGCAAAAATTTTGTTTATATTAATCTTCTTGCTAAAGAAGAGAAGTAACGAAATAGTATTCCTAAACATGTTAGTTTTTCTAAATACTTTAAGAAAATAAAACTACATTAAAAAGTTGGAGTTTATTGAATAAATACTGTCTATGGTGATGAAGGACCATTGTAAAGTACTTGAATCTACTTTCCATCAATGGTTGGTATTCCTAAAATGGCTCAGAAAGAATAGAACCACTGAAATAATGAAGAAACATCCTGAGATTTTAAACATTAATTTGGAGGTGGTTGACACATTTTAAAAATTTCTCACCATTTGTCATAGCCCTGAAACCCAAGAATATAAACAAAACAGGATGCCAAACCTTTTCTTTTTTTTTTNTGTCTGTCCAATGCAGTGGTGAGAGCAGAGACCCCTGAGCTCAGGTGGGGTGGGGTTTTTATCATAGCAGAGGTTGGGGTGAGGGAATTTCCAGGGTTCAGGACCTTGATTGATGCCTAACCTTTTCATTGACAAATATCTGCCTAACACCTGCGACATACTTCCTACTCCCTCAAAGAGGTCACGTGTTGGTGGGCACAGTTTTAACAAAAGAGAAAAAAGGTGTGAATTAAGCACGAGAAACCCATCACATTGCTGGGGATGCTGCACACGCCTTTAATCCCAGCACTCAGAGGCANTGGCAGGCGGATCTCTGAGTTCAAGGCCAGTGTGGTCTACTGCATGAATTCCAAGACAGCCAGCAACCAGGGCTACACAGAGAAACTATGTCTCCAAAACCTAAAGAAAGAGAAAGAGAGAAAGAGAGAGAGAGAGAGAGAGAGAGAGAGAGAGAGAGAGAGAAGAAACCCATCATGTAGCACGTTCAACCCATTGTTATTTCTTGTGCCAGAGAAACATATTTCTATAACTAGCTATGTCTTTATCCTGCTCTTCAAACTCATCAGTCAGCATTACTGGATGCAGCTTAAATACCCCCTTGTTTCTTTACAAAATAGATGAACTTTCTACAGTTCTGTCTCCAAACCTTAGTTTCACCCNAGGGTGATTATATCTCCCAGGATCCCAGCGCTTGCGATTAGAATCCTCAGCTGAGGCTCCAGGGAAAGACTGCACACCCATTTCAAGGATGGGAACAATGGCAAACAGGCAGGGCTTTCAACGTCACTGCAATTTCACAGCTGACTTTCTAAAATACAGTAGCAACAGGGGTCTTAAGGACTCACAGGTGGTCCCTTGCATAAACTCTCCCAAACATACTGTTTTTAACGTTGTCTGCTCAGTCCCATAAACTGTAGGGCAACAAGTGCTAGGAAGGACACACACTCACACTTCATCCCAGTGTCTGTGTTCCAAATCATCCCAAGAGTAACCCAGTTTGAAG
>LZPO01066283.1:631815-646335 GCA_001675575.1 Neotoma lepida
AAAAATTATTTTTCTGCTTTGAATTACAATTTAACTGGAGTACAAGCAAATGCAAATTAAATGTATGCATATTTATGATTTTACTGGCTGGGTGACAGGGCCACCTTTAGCGGCTGCCTTTATTTACCAGACTTAAAACCACCCTGCATTTGTTTCTATTCAAACAAGTCCTTTTCTTCAAGCCCTGGTTAGAACAAAGTATTAATTATGAATCTGCTGGTCTATCCTAGTCATGAGAATAATAGTATATGGATGAGAATGGACATTTTTCTCTATAATGGCATTTTTTAAAAACATAAATAGGAAACCACTTAAAAATATACCTGCCCTACAAATTACTGGCAAACATAAGTTTTCAGCAAATCTCTATGGTCCTTAAAAGTCAAAACTGCACCCTCAATGTAAATCCTGGCACAACTTTATAAAATAAACCTCCTTAACAATGCTATATTAGCTCTGGCCTTGGACCAGCATCCATGTGACCATGAGTGGTCAGTGTACTTCCTAACTCTTCAGCTTNCATACCTGTAAATGGCACATCTCTAAACAAGTTAATGTTGCCATTCAAATTCTTTATCAAGAGGAAATGTATCCCAACCCCTAATAAACAGCAAGGTCTACTAGCANTATTTAAGAACCACTGTATTTTCGGACTCATTCTTCCTTTCATAAAACAAAACAAAACACTTTTTTTGTATATAAGAAAGAGTAGAAAGAGAAGAAAATTCTTAAAGGCAACAGAAACTAGGTTGGATTTCACTAATTAGGTTCCTTCTCCAAAACCACGGAGTCAGTGGTAGTAACTACTGAACTGGACCTCAGTACCCTTGAGTAAACAGGAGAGGTTGGTTTCTCCATCTCTAGACAAGCCCTTTCCTAAAATGACACAAGTCATTTCTAAGGGTGGGTCCTTTAGCCAGCTATTCATTACTAACAGGAGGTCGAAGGGCATGAGAAAGAGCATGACATGGATGGAATGAGAAAAAGAAACTCAGGAAACAACACAGGTGATCAACAATGGGATCCAGAGAAGGCACAACTCACCTCTCACAGGAAAATTATCTTCTGTGCTTGGAATTTACATATGAGGTACCGTCTGTTTTACAGCGTGCTTTCCTTACAAATGATTTCATTCACTTCCATTAATTTGACAGCCATTGGGGGGGTGGTATTTACTATATGCAAACTACAAAGCTTTAAAAATAAAAAATAAAATGACAGGGAGGTGGTGGCACACGCCTTTAATACCAATACTTGGGAGGCAGAGGCAGGTGGATCTGAGTTCAAAGCCAGCCTGGTCTACAGAGTGAGCTCCAGGAACANTCAGAGCTACACAGAGAAACCCTGTCTCAAAAAACCAAATTAATTAAATGAATAAATAAATAAATGTGNGCATATACTGTTGGAGTATTAAACCAACTTGTACCTGAGAGTGCTTTACCCTGAATACTGTGAAGTCAAACAGAAGCACTAAAAGACACAGGTGGTAAATTAAAACACACTTGTAATTTTCTTTCCCTCCATCAAGTGGTCCACAGTCAAAGTAAGAAAAAGTTAACTAAAGCTGGAATCAATGATTAGCTAAAGCCCTCGGCTGATACAGGGTAGACATTTTTTCTTCTCCTAAACTTCAAAAGCAAAGGACCTAGAGGAAGTAATACCACATTGCTAGACACCACAGAATGCTAAAGCTGGCAAAAGAAACAGAATTCCATAGGCACTTTTTGTTCTATATGAGAAAGATGTTANGCTTGGAGGTGGCATGATCTGGCACAAAAGCTGTGCGGGAGTTACGGCCCAGGTCACCAACCAGNGTGCTGAACACCATGACCTCATCCTGATCAGAAGTGGGACAATGACAGAAAACACAAAGCACCAAGCTGTCAGGAGATTAGATGAACTCTCCTCTCGGAACCTCCACTCAGAGGAGAAGCAGTGCACAACTCCCATGGTTGTCTGACCCTGAGTTTCCTCACATCTGCTTAAGTGAATGGTAAATCACAATGAAACTGTACTGACCACCATGAAGGCAAGACAAGTCTGGTCATTAAAGAAAACAAGACTTCAAGTACAGAGTTAGGAACAGTAAAAATCTGAGTTAGGAACAGTAAAAATCTGACTCTACCAACCACTTGTCACTGTGACAAATACCAGAATCCGAGTCTCCCGTGCCTCCTGTAAATGTGCAACTATCATCTTTATCTCGTCTCCCTCAGAAATGGTTGAAATAAAATGAGAATACTGAAAAGTATTTAAGAACTGCAAAACACTGATGCAAATATTAGGTGGCGTTCTTCAGTCCCTCCAGTTTTCTGAGTTTGGACAAAAACATAATGTGGCTGAATCTGTAAGTGCCATACAGCTTTCCTTCCCAAGATGGACATCACACGTCAAGGACAGACTGACTGCATTTCCCATCCGTCCTCAGNGGTCTCCACCTTTGCACACATAACCGACATTTCCTTCAGCTCAGAGATCATACATGAACACTTAAGGCTCAATCTTGAACTTGGTTAGGCAAGACTTTTTTTCCAGGGGTTCCTTTCAGCTGGTAGCCCTCTGACAAAAGCTTCCACGAACCCCATTTATTTCATCACACTGGAGTCGAAGGAAAACCAATCCTTGGACTTTGATCTACTCCAACAACTGCAAAAACACTGCAGCCTCTCCACAGAACAGGAGGGAAGTCTCCCGGAAGAGAGACAAAAGGGGCCCTCCAAGCNGAAGTTCAAGAGAACGGAGTCGGACCACTTCTTAGGTCAGATTAACAAGTTCTCAGTCCTTATGGGCCATTCATTTTATAGCAGGGACCTCTACCTAGCTGAGACTGTCGTCTAGGGGCAGCGTCAGGGGGTGTTACTTGGGGGTCAGAGTACGTTTCCTTTAGATAGCATCACAGTAAATAGCAGATCCTTGTTCGAAGCCCTGATTTCAGTAGGNACGAAGAAAAAAATCACTAACCTACCCAAACAACTTCTCTGGAACAGGTTTCTACCCAAGCATGCTGTGCACGGCAGACAGCCGGCTTAGGGGTGGGGGTAAGAAATGAGAACATGCTCATCTGCATAGATGAGAGATAAGCAGACATTTGTTGTCTTCGGTTCTGACGACTCCTGGCACCAGAGCGGCAAATCCAACTCCAGCATTCTCCCTCCCCATTGCCCCNNNCNCCNNATGTTGAAGCGTCACGTTGCCTGGGCCAGTGGAGAGAGGGGACCCATAAAAGTCCGTGGCTGTTTTTAGGCTGGAACCGTACCTCACCTGTTCCATCCGGCTCCAGAGTCAGAAATCACCAGAACACCGACTCATGCAAGCCCCTCTGGACATCCCAGGGGCGCCTAACAAGTTCGCGGCTGTTTAGTAGCAGGGGAGAATGCGGGGACACCTCTCCCACTGCAACCAAACTCAGCAGATTCCCCTGAAGCGACGGAAGGGGCTCCGGCTTAAGTGAGCCAGAGTGATCAGCGGGTGTCACTGCCACCCCAGGAATTGGGGTGGGGAGCCCACGGGGAGTGCGCAGCTGAGGCCCCCCGAGGAACGAAGGTCCTGGTTCAGTGACCACGGGCGCCCCCTCCACGTCACCCNCAGCACAACTCAGACAGTCAAAGTGGCAGGGTGGAGGGCAGGTCAGCTCTCAGCAGAGACACAGAGCCCCAGGCGCGGCGGCTANGGAGGGTGTAGGCAGGGTTGCCGGGGACGCGCAGGAAACTTACCTCCCCCGGCCGGCGTGCTGGAGACTCGGTGGCCAAGACCAGTTGCGCCACGGCGGGCAAGTTGTCGGGATGTCGCGGGTTCCCCAGTAGCTGCAGCAGGCAGCGGGCGGGGCGGAGCCGGGGCAGCACCGGAGGCGGCAGGTGCCGGGCCCTGCCGCGGGGCCACACTCGGCTCGGACACGCGGTGACGGGGACGCGCGGCTGCGAGTGTGCAATGCGCGCGCGCCGCGGCCGGTGTGCGTGTCCCCGCGTTCCCCTTCCTTCCCGCCGCTCCTCTCGCCGGCAGAGTAGCAAGCGGACCACAAGGACCCGGCAGCCGCAGGCGGCACGGCGAGGCGAGATCTGGGGTGGAGGCCGAAGAGTGGCAGCACCCGCCGGCCTCGGGTCCCCGCGCGGCGCGCCGGAGTCCGAGCTAGGCTGGCAGCGAGCAGGCTGCGCGGCGGCCGCGACTCCGGGAGGCTGCAGGCCCCGCCCGCCGGCCGCCCAGGCTCTTCCCCTTTTCTCTCCACCCCCTGCTCCATCCCGCACGCCCTGCAGGGAAGCCAGACCGGTTTGCAGCAGTAGCGCAGCCCGCGGTCGGACCAAGCTCCCGAGTCGGTGCGTGGGGACTGTGCACCCTGTGCCGCTGCCCGCAACCTGGACGGGAGGGCAGAGGTGAAGCGGCTCCTAGGAATTAGCAGGATCCTCCGAAGCTCCAGGGCTTCTAGGCGCTTCTCGAAGTCTTGAAGCCCCATCGCGGTGTACTGTGTCGTGGTAGAGCGTGCCGCTGCCCCAGGGCACTGAACCAGGCTATGCCTGACTTGACTTCTCTTCCTTGAGGAGTCAGCACTTAAGCATACGCTCCCTCTCTCCACGAGGAAGGGACAGGCAAAGGTTCCGAGACCACAGCTGTCCCCCTTCTAAGGATAGCAAGTGCCTTAAGGAAGGTAGAACTATCCAACAGGTAGGGATAGGCTAGTGAGGGGTCCCGCGCAAATGCGCAGCAGTGGGGCGCGCCTGCTGGAGCTACTTGGAATCTCACCTAGGTTAGTATGACTGCAAAGAGGTTGGGGGCCAGATCTAAAGATGTGTTTGGGGTTCTGCTGTCCTGGACGCTAAAATTAAATTTATCCAACAGGCACAGGAAGGTAGAGATTCCTTCCAGTTGGGTCGAAGCAAGTGGCATTTTTCAGCTTCATCATTTCCTTCCACGTTTCCCTTCTCAAAGGAAACAAAACATGTTCTGTGCAAGGAAGGCCAGCATTTGACGACCCTTGCTTGAGGAGNACACTCCCTTGAGGTTCTGCAAAGAACACCTGTCTGCAGTTTTGAAATCTTTTACCCTCCTCCCAACTCCAGCGAGTTTGTCGAGGTTTAATATCAGGCTAGAATGGAGCACAATACTTTATTACAAAAATTGCATTATTTTAAAGTTTTATTGAAGTGAAACTGACAAATCAAATAGATGTGAATTGTTATTTAGTTATATTCCCAGTGTACTTCTTCCAGGTGTGTCTGGCCACTGCAGGAGATGAAGGGCATCACTGACGCAGGACTTGGGTCCTGACATCCTGAACTTATTAAAGTACACAGTAAGAGCATACATGTGGCCCAGCTTGCACGCTTTTTAGATGAGAAAACCATGCCTCAAAGACATCCAGTAACTCACAGACCAGAACACAGTTTTCCTTACTCTTAGTCCCTGAAGAAAAAGTAACAGAAATACTGGCTTAACAGAGTTCAAGATGGGGCCCGCGGAGGGGCCGCCGACAAAGAGGAGCAGATCAAAGATCAAAGAACCTTGCAACCTACCGCTGTGAATCACTGTCTAGGGGGCAGCATCACACTGCTCTTAGTAGCAGACTAGCTGAGATCTGGGAGTGGGTAATCATAGTCTCCCTTTGCCCGCTTCTCAGACGTGCACTATGAAATTCAAGGAGTGGGAAGTGAATTTGCTTCCCAGAGAAGCGATGTCGGTAAAAATGCCGCAGGGGATATGAAACCAGGCAAAGCCAAACCTAAATGAAATCGCAGTGGATCAAAACTGGTCAGATGCATTACACTCAGACACCCCAGTAGTGTGCCTCCTCCNCACAGCTGCTTTTCCCATTAACACCTAGACTGCTTTCTGTAATCACAAAAGCAAACAGCCTTGGGCTTCCTTAGAGAAGTCCCAAAGCCAACTGCCTACTGGACATTTAGAGAGCTAACAGGGTGAAACCAGACTCTAAGAAATTCCACAAGAGCCTTGATACTGCAGTGTTAGTTCTGTGTAGTGTGAGACAAAATTTCTTCCTGATTCTACCTCTATCAGTAGGGATTCAGGAGAGTCCCCCTCTATTGGAAATAGAAGAGCATCACTAGCAATAGTGATTTGGCCAGACAATCTCGAAGCCTATTTAAAAACCAGAAAACACTCATTTAAATGTTTTACTTAATTTCAAATATTTTTCCAATTGATTCCAGATCTTGGTCCAAAGTCTTAATATTATTATTTAATACTGCTCTTACACAGGAGACACATATGCGTTTCTTATAGCAAATTTGATAATGTTAATGGTCCCCAGTTGATAACTTCCCTTTATCAGTGTCTTTCCTCCTGGGATTTACCATGTGAGCTACGTTGGCCAGTGGAGCAAGAACACACATGATATAATGGAAGTCTTGAAAACTGTGCATTTCTGTATCAGCTGCTGGAATTCTGCCATTACCAAGCCTGCTGCTGGACAAAGACCCTGGCGAGCAAGAGCTGAGTCATCACAGGGGAGGTGGCTAGCCAGCCCTCATTTGCTTTCAGAGGCACAAACAAGTCCAAGCGAGCTTAGTCAGGCTTGGTCCAGATCAAAAGACCATACACCTGAACCATAGATTCTTAACAAATAATGAGCTACTACTGTAGGCAACTACTTCAGTTATCTACTGCTGCCCAACAAACCATGCTGGAACACAGTAGCCCAAAACACTGATGATTGACTAATCAGACTCTAGATTAAGTCATCTGAAAACTCACTTGGCTTCATTCCCCTGGCAGCTAGACAGAGACGCACAGTGCTATAAGACCTCACTCGAATATTAGGTGTCTTAGTCCTCCACCATATACATAACCTCTTACTTCTCATATGGCTGAGTTGGGCTTCTCTTCTTCCACGGCATCCAGTTTCTAAAAGGGAGAAACTACAAACTGCCAGGTTCTTTAAGGACTGAGCCTGGAAGTTCTATGTTATTTCCACCTCCTCCTATTGTCCATTATGGATAGCTCATCTGTCATGGATGCTGCAGCAAGGGAAACAAACACAAACAAGAGTCTAGAGGAAAGATTGGGACTGTAGTGTTGACATAGGACAGTAGGGCCTCTACATTTCACAACTCTAGAACTGCGTGCTTTTCATGGGAATGTAATTTCTAAATGAACAAAGGGGCTTAAATGTTTTATATAACTTGATTTTTCTAATTGTGGAGGGCTGCTTTACCCTGAGACCCCCATGTTCTCTAATTTCAAGTTCACTCTTAAGAGTAGTCAAGTCTTGAAATCTCATGCCTACTTTCCCTTCTTGTTATTCTTTGCTTAATTGTCCTTTGCTCTTTTCCATTTCTTCTGCTCCTTTTCTCTCCCTCCCTCTCTTTCTCCTTCTCTCCCTTCCTTCTTCCCTTCCTCTTGTCTTTTCCCTTTTTAAAGTTTCTATCTTGATTCTTGATTGTATAAAAATGTTTTATACAATATATTCTGATAATACTTTTCCCCTTCCCGAAACCCTCCCAGATCCTCCCTACTCCCACACCTACTCAACTCTACACACAAAAATCCAGAAACTAAAGTATACAAGCAAAAGTCCAATAAGACCCCCCCCCAAAAGAAAAGTCTACAAAAACACCATTGATTTGGTTTTGTGTTGGCTGACTATTCCCAGACATGGAGCCTAAAGCAAAGTGTGGTTAATATACTCAGTGAGAACCCACTGGGTAGAACTAATGTTCCCATTTGCAAGCGGTATCAATTACAGATAGCTTCTAGGTTAGGAGTGTGTCCACTTCGTCCTCTCAGTGCTGGGATCCCATCTGGCTTGAACCTGTGCAGGCTCTGTGCCTTTTCCCTTTCTTAATTCTAGCCATCCATCCTTTTATCCCTCCTTCCTCTTTCCTATCANGTTTCAAAAGGACATTGAAGTAGGGATCATAAGACCTGTGTGGTGGTTTGGTTGAAAACTGTCTCCCATAAGCTTATNTAGTTAAACACTTGGTCCCCCATGGCTGCCACTGTTTGGGGACATTATGGAACCTTTAGAAGGTTAAACTTTGCTAGAGGAAGTACGTCCCTGGGGGTGGGCTTTGAGGGTTTATAGCCTCACCCCACTTCCTGTTCTTTCTCTCTGCTTCCTGTGTGGATAGAAATGTTCTTAGCCAACCCCCTGCTCTGGCACCATGCCTTCTGCCAGGCCATGCCTTCCCTCCCATGAGGACTCTCTCCCTCTGGAAATGCAAGCTGAAATAAAGCTTTCTTCCTTGAGCTGTTTTTGGCCATGCCATTTTATCCCAGCCACAGAAAAGTAACTAACACAATTTCCCTTCTCATCCCACCTCTGACCCTACAGTGCTGAAGTCTGCATTCTCTTTTGTTTTCAGACTCCTGGTCTACCTCACCAGAGTAGCAAGAGACATGCTCTGAAATCTCTGAAATGTCCCTCAGATTTTTTACATTCTAAGATCCTTAAGTGCCTTCTGCTGTGTAAACAGTGGCACAGTTTGAAGGGATTTGAATAGTAAGGACTCTCTAAAAGCCTGTATGATTCCCAATACCTCAAAACTTCTTCCTACTTTTCCCTTATAACTAGAAAGCATGAAGCTTTTCCAGATATAAGTCCTGTTTAATTCATCATTCTTTGCCCAAGGTTAGCATTATCCCAGCTCTCTTTAAAACTCACTGGTGTCTACATTCCTCAGTCAGAAAAACAATACGAATACTAGAGACCCAATGTTAACAGGTGCACAATTCCACCCCTAAGACATTCTTCCTCCAAACCCTAAGAAACATGAAAAAGAGCTAAGAATGGTTTCTCTAACAACTTTCTACCAAAACAAAAGCATATGCACTAAGATTATAGTTGCACAAAAAAATTGAACATAAAAAACCCTTGAAATTAAGTCACTAAAAATTGAAGTATTCATGTTGGGTGGGAAATTCCAAAGTTTTTTTTTAATTGATGTTGTGTTGTTTTTTTTTACATTTAAAAAATATATATACTGTAAGCATGCCTAGTTTTCACCCACCTGTCCAATCTATTTCCTGTCAGATTCACTTACCCCTCTCTCCTTCAATAGCTTTTTCTAGGAANAGACTCCTATGAGCACCCTTTCTAGGTGAATTTTCACTTTGCCCACAAGCTACAAAACCAACATAAACCTGATGTGTTTAAAGAGTGGATTGTTTGAAGAGCTATCAGAATGGAGGAGACAAAGAAGGAAAAAGAAAATCTCAAGGATGGTCAAGAGAACCACACTNAATCCCAGAAAGCATTCTAAAGACATGTAACAGCTACACATACATTTATTTATTCAGTCTGAATTGGAGGGGTTTTTGTTGGTTTTTTTGTTTTATTTCGTTTAATAATTTATTTAATTTTGTTTTATGTACATTGGTGGTTTTACCTGCATTCGTGTCCGTGTATGGCTGTCAGATCCCCTGGTACTGGAGTTACAGACACTTGTGAGCTGCCATGTGGGTGGTGGGAATTGAACCTGGGTCTTACGGAAGAGCAGCCAGTACTCTTAACCACTGAGCCATCCCTCCAGCCCCCCTGAATTGGAGTTTTAAGAAACCTGCAAGTCAGGATCTTGTTTGCTAGCTTGTTTGAGACAAGAGTCTCTCTACATAGCCCTGGCCGTCCTGGAACTCGTTCTGTAAACCAGGCCAGCCTTGAACTCACAGAGATCACCTGCCTCTGCCACCTGATTAAAGATCTATATTACCATGCCCATCATAAATCAGGATCTTGATAAGGGATAAACAACCCCTCTTTTGGTTGGACACACTGATTTAAAAACTTGAGATAGGGGGTGGGGGAAAAATGAGAAATGAAAACTTGAGGTAGAAGAGGGACATTGAAGTGAGTACCAAGTCTGCTATATTCCAGGAGCCCCTGAAGAGCAACGTGTTGAAACACTTCTCTGAAAGTCACAAAAATCATCTGGGGAAGAAGGAGTTAAATCCTTGGAGAACATTTTGTCCCCAGAGAAGGAAGAGTTCTTCAGAATGAGCCCAAAGTTGTCTCAATAGAGCATGGGTTCCCCACGCCAAGATGTTTTGATTGAAGTGTGAAATCTTTGCCTTTCTACTTCATTAAAATGTCAAGAATTTTCTCATCAGTAGTGAACACATTTGGCATCAAATAGGTTAAAAATAAAAGGATGACAGGTCTAAAAAGAATAACGGGAACTTGTCCCTTTCTATCTGTAGGGTTAATTCCAGGGGCTCTTACAGATGCTAAATTGCAGATGCTGAGGTCACGTATATAAAATGGCATGGTATTTACAGATGATTCATGCAGTCCTCACATAATACTTTTTTGTGGTGCTGGGAATGAACCTGCTCCATATATTTAATCTCTAGGTTACTTATAGTAATTAATAATATGTAAATGCTCTATAAACAATTATAGTACATTGTTTAGAAGATAATAACAATATAAAATGTCCATATATGTTCAGAATAGACCCAGCTGTTGTTTTCCCAAGATTTTTGATCCATCATTGGATATAATCCATAGAAACACAGCCCATAATATGTAGACTATAGAAGAATCTTCTGGGAGGCAGAGAAAGATAGTGATGCTGATGGAGCCATTCATGCTTCTTAAGTAGAGTCATCTCTGTCCCATCAGGCTGCAGCCCCCTCTAGCCATTTCCCCAGGTGCCAGGTGATTAGTTGATGTCTAGGATGTCTGTTGCTGTGAATAGAGGCCATGACCACAGCAACTCTTATAAGGAAACATTTAATTGGGGCTGGAAACATTTAATTTAGCCTATTATTATTATGGTGGGAAATATGGCAGCATGCAGGAAGACATGGTGTTGGAGAGGTAGNTGAGAGCTCTACATCTGGAAGCAGGAAGAGAGTGAGACACTGGGCTTGGCTTGAGTATCTGAAACCTCAGAGCCCATCCCCAGTGACATATTTCCTCTAACAAAGCCACACCTACTCCAACAAGGTCACACCTCCTAATACTGACACTCCCTATGGGCCTATGGTGGCCATTTTCATTCAAATCACCACAATGAGCAAGTCTGAGACTTTTTCCGAATGGAGTGACAGCTTCCAGGACCAACACTTGGATTTCCTGNGCTTCATTTTCTGAAGGGAGCTAGAACAGTACACGCGATGCTGATAACACAAGAAATATTTGTGGTCTAGAAGTGAGTTAGTTTCATCTGCCAGTGAGGCCCTACGATCTGCCAAGCCCCTGTGAATGCACTGATAAGACAACATGGATTTGCTTTTCTTTTTTTGAAAAGATAGCAGTGACTCTCCTGCCCATCTAAGGATGATCCTGGCAAGTTGCTGGCAAAGTGGAGCATCCTAGTCTGACTTCCCCTTCAGAGCCAATGCCCACAGTCTGCCACAGCGATCTAAAAGGAAAGATCATCAGGTTATGCTAACTGATATAACACACTGTTTTAGTGAGGGTTTCTATTGCTGTGATGATACACCATGACCAAAAGGCAAGTTGGGGAGGAAAGGGTTTATTTGGCATTGATTGCTGTTCATCACTGAAGGAAGTCAGGACAGGAACTCACACAGGGCAGGAACCTGGAGGCAGGAGCTGATGCAGTGGCCATGGAGGGGTGTTGCTTACTGACTTGTTCCCCTGGGCTGTTCAGCCTGCTTTCTTATAGAACCCAGGAGCACCAGACCAGAGATGGCACCACCCACCATGGTCCTCCCCCATTGATCACTAAATGAGAAAATGCCTTACAGCTGGATCTCACAGAGTCATTTCCTCAACTGAGGCTCCTTCCTCTCTGATGACTCTAGCTTGTGTCAAGTTGACACACAGAACCCTCAAATATCAGCTCATCGATACAGCGAAAGTTTGCCCCTTGTTTGTGTCTCGGCACAGTGAGATTTGGTGTGGGATTGGTTTTATGCAATCACCGAGGAACCTGATTCCTTCCATCTTCAATTAATGTCCTCAAAAATCTCTGAAGCAGAAGAGTAAAAAGTGTAACTGGCCATACTCAGTCCCATGCCTGAGCCGCCTACAGGAAGTCAGGAAAGGATAGATGCATAGCGCCTTGCCTGGAAGAAGTGGGAGCCTGACACTGTAAGTGCTCTGCCCTCTTCCCCCACTCTGAGGTAAAGACCTAGCCATTCATCTTAGGTTTATTCTTGCACAGCTTTGTCTGGGGACTTATGATGGCAGTTTCAGTAACAACTATCCTCTGTGTGCCTGTGTTTTGTTATTTTCAGATTGGATTCAGTTCTCTCTCTCTGTCTCTCTTTCTCTGTTTCTCTTGGTGTGTCTCTGTCTCTGTCTCTGTCTGTCTGTCTGTCTCTCTCTTTCTCTCTCTCTCTCTCTCTCTCTCTCTCTCTCTCTCTGTGTGTGTGTGTGTGTGTGTGTGTGTGTGTGTGTGTGTGTGTGTGTAAAGGACTTTAATTTTAGTGTAATTTGTGTAAGAAGCCCCTAGATCACAATTTCTAGTGACATTTCCTCTGGAGACATTTAGAAGAGATAAGAACCATCACACTTAATATACAAGACTTCTTCTGATGCCTTAAGAATAATAGATATAGCTGGTGGTGCACACCTTTAATCCCAGCACTTGGGAGACAGAAGTAGGCGGATCTCTGAGTTCGAGACCAGCCTGATCTACAAAGTGAGTTCTCAGACAGCCAGGGCTACACAGAAAAACCCTGTCTTGAAACAAAACAAAAGAATAAAAGATGCATTTTGAACATGTACATGTAGTATAATCTCAAAAAATACACAAAATCTAAACAAGTCCTGGAGAGAAATATGTCAAAATGTTAGATATTATTTCTTTTTCTTAATATTAGACTGCTTAAAATTGTTTTCTTCTGCTAATGTTCCAAATTAGAGAAAAAAATTTAAATGGAGAGAACATGATAAAAAAGTTACGTGGGTTTTAAAAACTTAGAAATGTTTGGGAAAGCAAAAAAGAAGCTNTTAAATTTTTCACCCACAAGTAACTGTATCTAACTTTCCTATATAGTTTTTATACATATTTAAAGCACATGATGCTACTTTTAAGTCTAAAATAATGTGTCTAGGCAAAAGATTAGAACAGACATTTCTCCAAAGACAATATACAAATGGTCAATAAACACATGAGAGAATTCTAA
Source organism: Neotoma lepida (assembly GCA_001675575.1). Taxonomy (NCBI): domain Eukaryota; kingdom Metazoa; phylum Chordata; class Mammalia; order Rodentia; family Cricetidae; genus Neotoma; species Neotoma lepida. The sequence continues at coordinate 644,863 of LZPO01066283.1, forward strand.
AGTGATTTGCCACTAAGGACATGCAAGTCAGAACACAGTGTGCTCCACCTTACACCCACTACAGTAGCTAAAATAAAACAAAAACAGCCAACAACTGTGGCTTATGCGCAGGGAAGGAAATTAGGATTCTCATCCATTGCTGGTAAGAATATAAAAAGGTGAAATTACTTTGGAAAATGATTTAACAGCTGCTCAAAAGGCTAACTATAAGGCTCTTACCGCCAGGATCGATGAGCCGGATTTGGTCCCTGAAACTCAGGTGGTAGAAGAGGAGAACAGCTCCTGAAACTTGTCCTCTGGCCTGCACACACATGCCGAGGCATGCATGCGTCCACACACGCATATACACATGCTAAATAAATACATAAAATGGAATTAAAANTTTTAAAGTTAAGTGTAAAGCGAGCAATTCCATCCCTAGGTACATACCCAAGCAAAGCCACATGAAAACTTGTAGCCAGATGTTCATAACAGCTTAGAGTGAAAACAGACAAATGTCCATCAACTAGTGAGTGAATAAACAAAATGTGTTATGTCACACAATAGAATGTTAATTGTCAGTGACAGAAATGGAGTGCTGATACATGGTACAAAACGGAGGAATCCTGAAAACATGCTGACTGATCCAAGCCAGACACAATGTTCATTTGATTCCATTTTTAATAGAATATNGAAAATGGACAAATCTAGAGAGACAGAAATCAGCTTCAGGGAGACAGGGAGGCGAGGCCTGCTGGGGACATTGGGAGTGACTGTTACTAGGTAGATTTGCAGAAGGGTGAGCTACTGTCCTATATAGTTCATAGCAATACTGCACACATAGCATCGGAGATCCTGGAAAAATGGTGTTCTTTTAACGGATGGATTGAATGGTATGTAACTCAGCTCAACAAAGACATCTTAAAAGTAAGAATTATATAAAAATGATTTAGAAGAGTCTAAAATTAAAAGTAAATTTTTTTCTATCTACCTTACAATCTAGAGTTTAAGATAAGACCATTTTTTAAAACAATTTTGAGTTTTATTTTGTTTCCATTTTTTGTTGTTTCCAATTTCAACATTAAATTATATAATTACAGTTTTCTAAATGGAGCTATTGTTTCAAAAATTATCTTTGGTATTGTATTCTGAAAGAGGAAAGAATAAACTAGCAGTTTTACTGTTCCCCATAGCCTCTCTTTCTGGACTTCCAAACTTTCGGTTCTTATTGTTGTAAGGCTTTTATCATTTGAAATGCTACACCCAAGTCCTGTTTTTTTAGTTCATCAATTTTTGACCAAGAAGAAAGTAAAATGTATGCATTTCATGGCTAGAAACTATGAGGGAGGGATTGGGGATTTAGCTCAGTGGTAGAGCAATTGCCTAGCGAGTGCAAGGCCCTGGGTTTGGTCCTCAGCTCTGGAAAAAAGAAAGAAAGAAAAAAAGAAAGAAAGAAAGAAAGAAAGAAAGAAAGAAAGAAAGAAAGAAAGAAAG
>LZPO01066283.1:646380-668726 GCA_001675575.1 Neotoma lepida
GAAACTATGAGGGAGAAGCCCACCTAAGTCAAGTTGGAGTCCTCTCTGCAAAAGACTGCTACATGCCCTGCTAATTACATGCTAAGCACCTAATTAAATGTTTCTCAAAGATGCTTCAAAAATTGGCTCAGTGATAGTATAATTATCTGAGAATTGATTGTAGTGAAGGAAAGTGCTGACTATGATACCTGGGTGCCAAGAATGAACAGAACAAATTCTCTCCTCTGCCCATACCCTCCATGGTATTTACTCAATGGGTGTTATTTAGTACATTCTGGAGAGACCAATTCTGCTGATGGGAAAGTGTCATGTGACTGCAAAGTTGAACAGGCAGCCACTGGAGTTTCCTTTCCACCTGGAAAGCTGACAATACTTAAACTCTGAGTGTGTAGGAAGGATGCTATACCCTTCTACCATCTGCTTGTATCCTGCTAACACTGTTCCTTGAATCTAGTTGCCATAGTGATGATCTTGGACCAGGTGGTGAAGAGAGGATGAGACACAATAGATGGAGGAGAATAGGAAGGGGACAGTGGTATTAAAACATGCCCCAGTAGGACTAGAGAGATGGCTCTATGGTTAAGAGCACTGGCTACTCTTCCAGATAACTCAAGTTCAATTCCTAGCACCTACATGTCGCTCACAACTATCTGTGATTCCAGTCTGAGGAGATCCGATGCCTTCTTCTGGCCTCCATGGACATATGTGTACACAGAGCAGAGACAATACATGCAGGTAAAATGCCCATATATATAGAAAAAGATAAAATGAAAATAAAAGCATGCCCCCGATAGGATATTGCCCTGGTAGACATTATCTGAAACAGATGCTTACTCACACCAGCAATAAGGGGAACATGCAACGTGAAAGAGCTATAGTACCTCTGCATGCTTCTTAAGAATGAGGGAAGGCATTGGCTACCTCTGGCACTATGTACCATGCCCTCAGCCAGGTGGTCTCATTCAATCCAAAACTTGGNATTTAATCTTGTTATCCACATTCATTATGAAGGAACTGAGGCAGAGAGGCAATGTTCCCAAAGCTAACAGATCTGGGATTCTCATTGGCTCCAAATACCTTAAATTAGCAAAAGCAAAAGAATAATTCAAAATTGGAAATGTGGCTCAGTTGGCAGAGTTCTTACCTAGTACACGAGACCCTTGGTTCAATCCCCGGCATCTCATAAACTGGACATGGTGGCATATGCTTGTAATCCTAGAACTTGGGAAGTNGAGGCCTCAAGGTCAAGAGTTCAAGGTCATTCTCAGCTACATAGAGAGTTTGAGACCAGCTGGGCAATATACGACCCCATATCAATGCACAAACTCAATTGCTCTAGAGAGTTAGATGCATTAGATAATGTTTTTCCCAGAGAATAACTAGGGAGTGTAGAATTATCCAAACCTGTACCCCACTCACCCCATTTGGGGCTATCTTCTTTAAAACTAAAAGCACATACCAAAAATATTGTACAAAAGTATTTATTGTATGATATGTTTAATTCTTACGGGAGATATACTCAACAACTGAAGATTGATTATGCTATAAATTCGAACTAGACTGGAATCTTTTGGATGATTCTCTTGTGTGGAAAAAAAATACAGAAGAAAGTGTTTAGACAAAAGCAGAACAGAGCAGATACTGTGTAAACAGTGATCCAATGTATCCACAATGCATTGCGGTGTTGGCAAGTTAACCACAGTGTGTTACAGTATTGGCATGTCATATTTGTATTATGCACAAGTCTATAGGACTTCAGTTATTTTTTCCTGATGTGCATAATAATGTATAATAATTCCAAAAAGGAATTCTGAAGCCTCTGCACTGGAGTCTAGTTGAGGGCTTGAAGAGAAGAGTGAGAGAAAGTGGAAGAACTGTAGCATGCTGTGAAAAGGAAGAAGTGTAACCCCGAAAACCTCTCCGAAAAATTTTTCCTAGAAAGAGAACGTGTGTCATCACTGGTGGCCATGTCAGAGGAACAGCAGATGGCAACTGACTTCAGGGTGTTGGCCCACCAGGACATGAATCCCTGATGGGTGAATCTTAGATAGACAAGGCCCTGAGACCACANACTCCAGAATGTCTTTTGCTTCTGCTGTGCCTTTGCGTATTTGCTGCTTGCTGTGGGATGCCTTTCTGTATGCTGTGAATATGTGTTGCTCTGATTGGTTGATAAATAAAGCTGCATTGGCCTATGGCAGGGCAGGACAAGGTTAGGTGATACATTCAAACTAAAGACAAGACGAAGAAGGCTGGAGTCCAGGAAACGCCAGCCCACCACCGAAGGAGCAACAAGATGCCAGCATACCGGTAATGCCATGGCCATGTGGCAACATATAGATTAATAGAAATGGGTTGAGGTAAGTTATAAGAGCTAGCTAGAAAGAAGCCTGACCTATAGGACTTATAATTTGCAATTAATATTAAGCCTCTGAGTGATTATTTTATAAGTGGCTGCAGGACTGCAGGGCCAAATGGGACTGGAGAAGCTTCCGGTTACAGCTGCTGCCATCTTTCTCTCATATCTGGAATGATGTGAATGGGTGTAGGGTGATCCCTACTGCCTGTAATGTAGTGTGTTTATCTCATGCATGCACCCTGTTCTATTGGGCATTTAGTATCTAATACTCTGTGAGATGAAAGTCTGACAGCTGTTTTTTTTTTTTTGCACTACTGCTTAGGGCATATCCATAAAGACTTGTCCAGATTTTCATTGAGAGCCCATGACCACACAGAGGACTGAGTCATCTCATTTTTGTAACCCTCAAGCCTAAGCCATAGATATTCCTGCTCATCTCATCGGCATCAGCCTTGTGGATCCCACTTCCAGCTTCTCTTAGCCTCTGCTCCTGCCTGAATGTTTCTGCTATTCACATACCCTCAACATCTTCCAACACAGCCCCCTCCCCTCTCACCCTTGACTCTTCCTCCAGTCAATGAGTCTCCATGGGATGACATTATTGCCACTTCTTGGATTGTCTAGTGTTTAGAGGCTACTGGCTTGTTCTGCCAACAGCTCACAGGCTCGTGTCTTTGTCTCCACGTGGCAAGAGATCTTAGTTTTTTGTACACTAGACATATCTCATCAGTGCTTCACAAAATGCATTGGAACAGAGCACAGAGTGTTCAATTCATATTGTGAAGTTGCTACCTATGCGTTCCAAAAGATAGTGTTAATCTCTTTTACCCATGGTTCTCTTAATTACAGTTTTAGGCTTCTGAGTACAGTCCTGCTGCCGGACGGGTTTGAAGTAAATGTGCCCTCGCTCGCTCATTGGAATGTCAGGCAAATTGAGTTTCTCAATTTCTGAGTCCATTTCCTCGCTCACTACATAGGGCTATGTAATACCTTCACAGGAGAGTAGTAAGGACTGGAGACACTCACCCTTCAGCTCCCAGCTATGATTTCTCAGGATCCCTTTCCCAGCACTCCTCCTCCTCACGACATCTTGATGTGCAGTCTCCTCCCTGTGCTTTCAAACACTCTAGATAGAGAACTTGTGTGACAACACTGCTCTATGTTGGATGCTAGGCTAGCACGGACAGCACTTACAGTGTGGCTAACGTGACCAGGGAAATGCATTTTTAATATTATTTAATTCTAATGTAAATCCATCTAATGGATCTCAGCGTTAATACATGGCAGTCCTGTGTCTCCTACCAGATGGAGCTCTGTGATGAAACTCCCCTGACTGTGATGAACATCACCACATCCACAGCACCTGGCGCACTGCCGAGTTCACAGCATGGTAGCTTTCAGCCTCTTCAGCATCAGCTTGTTCATCCTTGTATCCTATAGCTTAGCCCAGCATGCACTGTAGGTGTTCGGGAGTTCTTTGCTAATTGGGTTAATTGATTTGTTTTTTGTCTTAGAAATCAACCAGTCATCTGCTTCCAGACAATGTCAGTTTCCTAAATGTATTTTGAAGGCATTTCTTTGTGTACCATGATAGGTAGAAGCATCTGCCTGGACTCAAACCCTGGCTCCTCTACTTCTAGCTACACAGCTTCTAATATGTCATCGTTTTGTCCCTCAGTATATTGCTCTTTTTTTTTCCCAAGACAAGGTTTCTCTGTGTAGCTCTGGCTGTTTTGGAACTCACTCTGTAGACCAGGCTGGGCTTGAACTCAGAGATCTGCCTGCCTCTGTTTCCTGAGTACTGGGATTAAAGGCATGCGCCACCACGTCTGGCTAGTATATTGCTTTGTATTATGGGGACATTATGGCTATGTCTTGTCAAAAGATGACATGTGTGGAGGATACCAACTGTCATTTTGTAGAAAATATGATACATTGGACCATGAGGTATAAATGTTAAATTTAACTGTTAAATATGTGAAAGTATACCACAAAAATCCACACAGCAAAGTTTAGAATATAGAAACTCCAACTAAGAAATTGAGACAGGAAATTGCCTGGTTATTGGTGGAAAACTTCAAGGGCCAAGACCTTACAATGAGAGGAGGAATCTAGCCTTATTGCTGTTTATAGTAGGTGCAGGCCCTCAAGTGAGGAAGGATGCTGGTAAGTGGCTGCTGATGTGAGCTCAGTTACAGCTGCTCTCACTTTGCATGGACTGGCTCTTGGGCAGTTTTAGCAGACAAAGTCCCCCCCTTTTACATTCTGTGCTTTTAAAAAAAAATGTATTTTTTAATTATGTATATATGTCTGGAGGGGTGAGGTGTGTGTGTGTGTGTGTGTGTGTGTGTGTGTGTGTAGGTGTGTGTGTGTGTGTGTAGGGGAGTATGTGTATGTGTGTGGAGGTCAGAGGTCAACACTGGCTGTCTTTCTTTAAGAGCTCTCCACCTCAGTTTNATGTATTTTTTAATTATGTATATATGTCTGGAGGGGTGAGGTGTGTGTGTGTGTGTGTGTGTGTGTGTAAAGGTACCAGCAGAGGCTTTGGATTCCCTGGAACTGGAGTTACAGGTGGTTGAGTGATGTCCAATGTGGGTGCTGTGAAGCCAACTCCAGGCCTCTGGCAAAGCAGGAAATGTTCTTAACCACTGAGCTTATCTCTCTCCAGCCAGACCATTTACAAGATGCTGACCCATCAGGTCCAAGGTTGCATCATGAGGAGCAGCTGTGGAAAAGCCACACTTCCTTTAGACAGGATTGAGAGTGTGAAGTGGGAATGTGATGGGGAGCTGGAGAAATCACTGAGTTCTGCTGCTGCCCACAAGGCTCCAAGGATATCAGCCTTCTATGTTCTCATGATGCGGCATTCTTAGGCACCCCGCCTTGATCTCTAACGTCAGCCCCAATTTGATCTGAATTGGTGATAAACTGTTTTTATAGTGTGTTTCAGAAAAAAATTTTAACTCTCTTCTATTTTATAACATTAAGCCATATAAGCAGGGTACACATATAGATTAGATGGATGGATGGATGCATGGATGGATTGATAGACAGATAGATGGATGGACAGACAGATGGATGGATAGATAGGTAGACAGATCTCACTACAAAAACAATATCACTTTACCAAAATCGACTCTGCTTCGGTTCATCTACTCTGCTATTTCTGGTCGCAGGGGCATCACCTCCTTGTGACTGACCACGGCAACTTTGCATCTCATCTCCTGGCTTTAATTCATGCTTGCTAAAATCCTCCTGCCTCATCCTGCCCAGCAGGACCTTTAAAACAATGGATAATCAGTTCTTGTCCCTCTGCTCTTTAGGCTCCTCCAAAGACACTGACTTTTTAAAGGTGAAAGTCCTTGCTGTGGATTCCAGGCCCTATGTGGCTTAACCACAAGGCAGACACAATTCAGTTGCTCCTGAGTGTTCCAGACATACCTGTCTTTCCGTTCTGTTTCATGAACATGTTGAACTTGTTTTTTTGTTTGTTTGGTTTATGCTCAGAGCCTATAAACTTTCTGTTCCCTCTGTTAGGAAGCCCCTTAACATGCTCTTCCTCATGGCTGTCTTCCTTTCACAGAAATCTTAGCTTTTATATTGTCTCATTCAAGCTCTTCTCTCTCTCTCTCTCTCTCTCTCTCTCTCTCTCTCTCTCTCTCCTTCTCTCTCCCTTCCTCTTTCTCTCCCTCTCTCTCTCCCTCCATCTCTCTCATTATATGAGATATACCTATGAAGTGAATGGTTCAGAACAGTGCCTTAGACGTCTTGAGCCTGTTTGTGATATTTCCCATCACATCATTGTTTATCTAGTGTCGTCTTGCACATTCATGCCTGTTCTCTTCCTTGATTGGTTGATTGGTCTACTTTTCCTCCTTGGTAACTCCATAAATGCAAGGATTTTGACTGCTCCATATATTTATATTTCTCTGGCTCTCAGAACAAAGTCTGATACTTGGTCAGTAACTATTGCTGAAAGGATGAACTAACGAGACAAAAACATATGATACAAGGAAAACAAGACTAGAAGTTAGTCATTGATAGCTGAGCAATGGCTTTCCCGGAAGATTTTTATTGTTAGTGTTTTCTTTACCTTCCTATATAAATATGAATTTGTCTATAAATACTTTTGTTTACAAAGATAATATGGGTTTTTTAATTTTTAAAATTTTCAGAAGATTTTAACTTTGGCAAGTATTCATACAGACATGAAATGTCAGTTGGCCAACTTCTGTAGGCAGACAGGCTGCTGATCACAATCTCCAGATCTGTGTGCACACAGCCCTTCAATCAGAAGTTCTATGACTCAGGAGAACTCTCAGCAGTTTAGTCCATCAGCACAGCTAGCTGGAATGCAGGCCTACCTAGTGAAAGTCCTTGAGGGAGATCTGACCTGTCTCTTTCCATTCCACGCAGGGTGTGGTCACGTGCCCTGTGATCAGGTAAGGCCTCTTTATCTCCAACTCCTTCAGTCAGGAGTTCTGTTCTGCTGTGGCCCTAGACATTATGGAGGTCAGCCAAGGTCAGGGCTGCAGTGAGAGTGACTCACCCACAGCTCTGAGCTCTCCACTGGGCAGACTGGAGCCTGATGACCACTGTGATTTTCCAGGCTCAACTCCCATGACCTGCATGCAGTTCACTCCCTGAAACATTGGATCGGAAAGAAAACCCAAAATAGACACCAAAGGGTGTTTAGTATTTGGGGAAAAAAGAAACTTCTACTGCTTGGGCGGTCTCTGCGGTTCTGCTTCCACGTTTATTGTGAAATCTAAGAAACCTCTTAAGGCTTAGGCAAAGGGGAAATAATCATTATGATAAAAACTACTATGAAATATTACAGGCATACAAGGCTTAACAATAATACAATAAATAACTACAATGCTGGGCAGGCTTGATAAGATTTTTAAAAATATTTTACTTACTTTGGGAATTCTTAACTGAAAGGAACCAAAACAACAAATTATTATAGTTATAGTATAAGTTCCAATTCTGCCCCATTCTTCCCTCCCCCATGGCAGTCAGAAACAAGCCGTGTTTCACTCTTCCTAATGTTATTGTTTTTTAATTTAAAAATGTGTACAAAGCAAAGGGTTTCATTATGATATTTTAATATAGATATTTAATTCAATCATATTCACTTTTATTATCCTTTCTCAATTCTCTTCTCCCTTCCTTCCTCCCGAATCCCTAATAGTCTTTTGATGTTCATGTCTTCACCAATAAATTACATGTATGAGAGAAAACATTTACTACTTATCTTTGTGGGTCTAGCTTATTTTACTTAACATGGTGACTTCATGGGCCATGCATTTTTTCTGAAAAACAAACAAACCAAGAAACCATAATTTTATTTACTTCTTCATACATGCCATGCAGGTGCATACCAACTCAATTTAGTCTTTGTCTGTCTCAGATTAACTAAGGGTGTGGCTCACAGAATCCAGTTTCCTCAACAAGAAGGAGGGAATCCCAGTATTTCCCTGAAGCAAAATTCACTCTGTCATGCTCGGTGTTGACATATGACTTTGTGGGGAAGGATCTGAAAAATTACCACAGGCTAGACTCTGTGCAGAGAATGTTGAGAGCATTGTCAACGGAGGCCCCTGGCTTCACTTTTGGTAAACAGGGTGGAGAGGAGGCTTCAGTGCTCTTGATTTTTTGTTTATATCCATGACAGCAGCGAAAGAAGGAAGTGACTCCAGAAAGTAGGAATTACCTAGTACCCTGGCTTCTCTGGAAGAAAGGCAGGGCAGGGAAGAGGTTTTGCTGGGAGTGAGCCTGCAGACTGGAGAAGCTGGTGAACAGGTACCTGTACAAATGAGTGAAAACTTCCAACTCAGCAGAGCATGGCTAGCTGGCAACAGGGGCCAGATTAAGCCCCAATTGAGTGATTTGAAGAGTGGATAAGAGATAAAGGACTAAATAGAGAAGCCTGAGATGACCCTTGAGAAGCAACCAAATAATTAGTACTAGTTAGTATGCCAGCTGCTTAAATCTTCATCCTTATTCTTCATTCCAAACTCCCAGAGAGGTACCAACTTCCCAGAGAAGCATCCTTGATCCCTCACTAGAGATGTAAAGGCAGCGGCTCCCAGAATCCTAGTGTGGTCTCCTCTATCTGGCTTCAAATGCAAGCTGCCTTCAGTTAGACCTGTTTGCCTCACAATTTGTGCTGGATTATTCACTCATTCAGACATCCAGACACTACCTACTACCTGTTAAGCCACATGCCAGAAACAGCACTTATTGTCAGTAGGTGGGAGAGAGCCCTCTATCTATGTTCTCCTAAGACCTGTTGGTTCTCTCAAAGTCTTGCTTATCGGACTGTCAGCACCACTCCAGTCCATCAGTGCTGTGTTTGAATGTGACCCTCTCTCCTGCCTGGGAAGAACCAACTCTGCTGACTGAAGCACGAATTCGTAAGTGAGATCCAAAAGCTGTCCTGCAGGTGAGATCACCCCTGCTACTTACACCAGATGAAGGCAGGAGCAAAGCAGTGTGTAGTAGGTGCTGTTGTTCTCTACTTAGATTTATAACTGCTTGTCACCAGTTGGGGAAATGACAAGAAGGAATCTTGTCTCTTCTGATGGCAGGGCTGCTGCCATGGCTTAAGGTAGTGCAGGAGCATGCATGTGGATGGCCACAGCCTTATTACCCAGGTCTTGGCCCATGTGGAGAAACTCAAGTAATTGAAATTATGGAAAGTATTTTACTAACTAGGTATGCAATCTTTTTGGAATTCAATTTTTGAAGATTATTCTTCATCCTCATGCCTTTTTGAAGATCAAATATAAATTCAAGGCCTTCAGATAAAGGTTTTTGGGGGTGAGATGTTTTTCCTTCTATCTTAGCCAGTCCACCCGTGTACCTCCATTAGAAGGAGAACCACAGACTGTGTTAGTATAATACATGGTAATGACACTGTATGTGGCCACCATTCTCAGAAGCCGTGGTCCATGGACCAGACACCTCTGCATCATTAGAGGCTTTATTAGAAATGCAGATTCTCAGACCCCACTGCAAGCCAATCAAATCAGAATCTGCTTCTTAACAGGTGCTATGTGTGCAAATGAAATTAAAGAGGCACTGGAGTAGAAATTAATTATGGAAAGTTCCAGAAATACACATGAAACTTAAAGAATCTAATTTGGGCCTCAAGGGCGAGCCTAGGTTTATAGAAAGGAATGGGAAAACAAAAACTACAATGAAAATAAAGTCCAGAGAGAGGAAGGTGTCTCAGATGTCCACTGGCAAGCTGCCAGGATGATATATATTGGGGAACAGGCATTTCTTGCCATTGTGTGGGTCCCCTAAACAACTATCCATGTGTTTCTGGCAGTAGACTGATTCTGTCATCCTGACAAGTATTTTCTAAGTGATGGGATTAAAGATATGCACCGCTATGCCTGGTCATTACAAGCATCTTCAACATAACCAAGGGCTTCTCTGTGATTCTAAAACTCTGAGGGAGGATAAACCACTCCTGCAAATGGGACACATACAGAGATGATTTAAGAAGAAACTGGCACCAGAAATTCAGTTGCTTCAAAAGCATGGGTTGAGATACCCATTCATAGGTTTATTTTCTGTTTAAACCACAGACTCACTCCATTATCTGCCTTCTCAACCTCTTCCCTGGAACATCACACACATGTTACAAACAGCTTGAAAGCATGCACTAAACATCCCCAGAAACTGTCAGCATGCTGCATCCCTTAAGTGGTATCACTCTCCATTCCCTGATTCTCCCATGTCTACCATCTCTCCACATCTACTCGAGAAAAGTCATGTCAATTATAGCTCTGAAGAATCTCCTTAGGCTCTGATCATCTCTGTATGCCAATGTCACCATCTCAGTCTTGGCCACCATCATCTTCTGCCCAGGCTCTGGCAAGAGTCCCCTAGTTAACCCACCTCCTCTGATCTTATTTCAGCTTTCATTCATCCTTGAAAAGCAATGACAACATTAAGCCACATCACCTCAACCCAAAAGTAAATTCTATCCACTGAACTGAGGGAAATATTATGTCTTGCCAAATGCTTTCCCTCACTTTCACAGACTAGCTCATTCTTGTATTTATGTCACAGTTTTATATCACCTCTTAAGGGAAACCTTCCTCATCTTAACTAAAATAGGCTCTCTCTCTAATGCTCCTTGCTACTGCTCTCCTCACAGTGTTTATTACAAATTTTAGAGCTATTTGTGTACTTTAGTGTATGTGTGTACATGTGCAGTGCACAGTGGGTTCCAGGGATTGAATTCAGGTCAGCAGGCTTGGTAGCAAGCACCTTTGCCAGCTGTGCCAGCCTCTAAACCCACTCTTGTTTATCTTTTTTTTTTTGAGTTGTCCTTGCATAGATGTGAGCTCCATTGATGGGATGGGGTCATTTCCCTTAAATGTTGCTGCTTGCCCAGCCATCTTCACAGTGCTGACTGAGGTTCAATCCATAATGAGCATCTGAACGTCAAAATTGCACACACAGGTTCACTGTGCATGTTTCAACAGTGAACTGGGATTTTCTAAAGCCTTTCAATGATGGAGAGATGCATTTCTGTGCAAAGTAGTTTTGATTCTGCCTCCTCTTCAACCTTGTATGATCTAATTATTAGAATTCTGTAGGATCCTGATTTCCTTGTGAGCTAATATGACCTGCTGGTATTTTTTTTCATATATGGTAGATTAGATGATGGTTCAGATCAACCACATCAGGCAATTTCTTCTAAATCCTTCATCTATCCAAAAGGCAACCCAAAGAATGGCGTGGCTCTTTCTCCATCCCTTATGTAACTGCCCTGTTGAAGATTTAATCTGTATAGACATTTTAGTTCTTGATTTAACAAGCAATTCATATTTACTTGAAAGCTGAATTGCCCACACCTGCTTCTTGAAATGGAAAATTCAAGTATTAAAGCTATAACATCACACATTTGATTTGCCCCTAGGATTCAAACCAACCATGCACACTAGCCTGGAAGACATGAGCTGAACTCCATGGAACAGGCCCCAGACAAATCTGCATTTTCATAAAATTTCAAGTTTGGAACCATTTCTCTGGTGAAGTGTATGATTAGATGCCTGCTGTTCATGCCATTGCTAAGCAACAAGTGGCCTTGTGTACCCTTTCACTCATTGTCCTGTGATTTTAATCTTATTCCTCTATTTTGTCTTTCTCAATGTCTTCTTTGGGGGCCTTTCCCTCTTTATACCACTTTTTGTCAACATCTCTGAACTCCCTTCTCAGCCACCTTCCCAGTCTGCACAGGCCTGCTCACACAATTCCCTGGCTTTTGTCCCCACTTGGATGTAGATGGAATCCAATTCTGCATCCTCTGTCTAAGAATATCTTTCCAGAGCTGGAGATCTGTGTTCCCCAAGGCTTCAGAGCATGTCTTCTTCAATGTGCTCTGAGCAACTACGACTCAACATTTACTAACAACCCTCAACTTTCAAACAAAACACCCTTGCTTTTTATATTAAAGGAGCTCTCTTCACTCACTCAGCCACTCAAGCCCAGAACCAGGAATCCTCCTTGACTTAACTTATATTCTTTACCCCAACATCCTACCACAGCTAAATGCTTGCAGTGTTTCCTAACTTTTTGTTACCATTTTCTGTCCTCTTGTTGGTTTTGGCCCTCACAGGATAAGAAGAGAAAGCACTTTTATGTGCTTATGAGCACCATTCTGAGCTCTTGGTATAGAATTTCATTTAATTGTACTCAGGTAAGCTCATTAGCTATTATAAATCTCATTTTCTAAGGAGGAAGGACACTTGCCCAAGCAAGTAACCAACCTACCTGGGGAATCCAGTTAACCAAGGTCCTATTCACAAGTACCAAGATCCTCAGGCTAGAATACTGCAACAGTCTCCACCACTGCTCTTACTGCCACCTTTTTCTTTTTCTAAAACTTTCCATGTGACTCTACCAAGGCTTCTCAGTAGTGCTGACTACATTTATACCTCTTCAGAACCATTCAAGATGACTCATTTCCTATAAGGCATAATCCACATTTATTGGCATGATTTGAATCACCCTTCATGGTCTTTGGCCAAGCTGAGCACTTCAAGTCTCATGTTTGGGCCTTTGCCATGTTCCAAATACAGAGGCTGATCTTTATGTCTGCAATGCACTCCCCAGCCCAGCCAAGCCCCCCTTTTATGCTGGCAGCCACCAATCCATTCTCCTATGTCAAGTATCATTTCTTCCTAATTTCCTTTTTCTTCAAAGTAGTGTTCTATTCTGTGGCCCCTCATATGCCTCGTATTAATTACATTAATAGCATTTGACTTACTGTAATATTATCATTTACCAACCATGTTGGAGCTGGGATATCATTCTGGAGGGCAAGGAGAATGAGTGCTGTAAACAATTTTATATCTTAGACACCTTTGGAGCACAGTGAGATATCTGATGCATAGTAGGTGTTCACAAAATATCTATTGTTTAAAAGATAAGAAACTTAAAAAAAAAAAAAAGATAAGAAACTTGCCGGGCGGTGGTGGCGCACGCCTTTAATCCCAGCACTCGGGAGGCAGAGGCAGGAGGATCTCTGTGAGTTCGAGGCCAGCCCGGGCTACCGAGTGAGTTCCAGGAAAGGCGCAAAGCTACACAGAAAAACCCTGTCTCAAAAAAGAAAAGAAAAAAAAAAAGATAAGAAACTTGAACTTCAGAGTATGAAAAGTGATAGCTTGAGTAGAATGGACTTTGCCCAGAAAGTTTTATATGCATGATTTCTAGAAATAGCCAGTTATCAAGTCTAATCATCTAATACATGATTTCTTTCTATAAAATTCATAGACATTTCTTGAATGCCTCTTGTGAATGAGCACCCTGCCAAGAAATTGGCAATACAAAAAAGAACAAGGTACAGTGTCTACTTCTGAGAAGAGAAGACTCACTCAAGGGCTCTGTCTCAGCATGGGACGGGCTCAGTCTCAGCATGGGACACTCCTCAGATCAGCATGGGACACTCAGATCAGCACTCACGCAGTATGGCAGGAACCAAGGGGCAGGAAGGTACAGTGGATTATAACAGTACAGAAAAGAAGTCCTAAACCAGTTAGGGTGGGATCAGAGAAGGCACTGCAGGATGTCACTGATGTTAATCATCCAAGTGAAAGATGGCAAGGAAGTTGTGACTACAGAACACAAAGGGACAGTGGACTTTTCTGGTCTCCGATATCATTTTAGTTTGCTACATAACTAAACAGAAGATAGGAAGTGAAAGGCCTTGTGTGCCACACTAAGGACATGGTTTTATCCTGAAACTTGTGGGGAGCTTGGAAGGGTTTTATATCAGAGAGTGACCTAACTGATCTGCCTTTAAATAATTACTCTGGCGGTAAGAGACAGGAAGACAAAAATGGTGGTCCTTAATTGAAGTTCAAGGTTATGGGATTAGAGGGCAGAGGAGACAGCTCAGGAGGTAAAGTCCTTGCTTTACAAGCATGGGGACCCGCCTTTAATCCACAGCGCCCTTGTAAAAAGAGCTGGGTGTGGTGGCATGTGCGTGTGATCCCAACATGGGAAGACTGGCAGATCCTAGGCCTCCCTGGCTGTTCAGGCTACTATACTTGGCGGAGCACCAAGTCCTAAAGAGAGACCCTGTCTAAAAACACAGGTGTATACATAGCTCCCGAGGAATGACACCTGAGGTTGACCTCTGACCTACACATCCATGTGCACATACATTTGTGTATAGCTGCACACACATGTGCACCCCCCACACACACATACCACACACACACATTGAGTAATGAGATTCTGCTTAAGGTCCTGTTGTGGAGAATGNGTGATAGGCAATAGGAGCTAAGCTAGACAGGAGACTAGCAAGACCTAGTGCCTGCTTGTGGGTCTCCCTCGGAGAGGGAGGGAGGAGTTAAATACAGCTTCTAGGCTCTGTCTGTGGTGTGTGTGTGTGTGTGTGTGTGTGTGTGTGTGTGTGTGCACCTTTCATAGAGACAGAGGTGCAGGATACTGGGTGGAGGGCAGAGGGCTTGGGGAGTGAGTTGGTTCNGGTATGCCTGAGATTGCAGTGTTAGAGCACTAGAGGGAAATCCTCCATAGATGTGACTCAATGCCCAGGGAGGAGGAAGAGAGAGACAGCATGAGCAGGCATCACTATTTGAAGGCCAAGTGAAGGAAGAGGANGGAATGATTAGAGCTGGGCCCTGACGAATATTCAGCAAAGCAGAAGAGGAGCTGCTGGTGGAGTGCCTTCCTCACAGAGAAGGAAGGCAAGAGGTTGTAACACTTGCGCACAGTTACAGGTAGAGGTTGTAACACGCACACAGTTGCTGGTACACCAGAGGTCGTGCTGAGGTCATGGGGAGCACCCATTCAGAAGCTATATGCTCACTGCCAGACCAATGGTCTCTCCACAGCTAGAAGCCTGCTATAGCTTTAACAGCTGAAGGATTTTATTTTTGAAGTTTGAATATAAAGAGAGGAGATATAAACACAGATATGAATAGCAATCATTATCCCTCATGGCAAACGGCTCTTGAATATTTGCCCTAATATGCTAGTATTTATATATTTGATTTAATCTAACCTCAGGCATGTGTCTTTTCAAATTTTCATTTTCTTAAAGGAATATTGCCATACCTAGTATAACTCATTAATAATACACAAATCCAAGCATTTCAATTGTATTGAAGTTTTATTATGTTTCCAGAGAGAGGGGAGAGAGGGAAAGAAGTGGGGGAGGGAGGAGGGAAACACTAAAGAGCCCAGGCTTTTTCTAAAGGCTTATTTTGCAGCCGTCTGCAGTATTTCTTTGGTCCTTATGGACAGGTATGTTTATCTGTGTGTTCATGTAATAATCAGTCCCTCAGTATCCAAGCACCTGGGAAATCTAATTAGCTTGGTCTTGATTGACTGCATGCAGGACTAGGTTCTGCTGTTCATCTCCTACAGAGTGTGTTGATATGAAAATGAAGACACAGTCAGAGTTTCCACGAGCAGCTGCCAAACGGGCTCCTGTGCTATGTTGTCCACACAGAACAATTGTCCATAAACCAGAAGGTGGAGAGGGGGTGTGCAGCAGTAGGCTGTACTTGAGAGGAAACCACAGCAGGAGTCTTTACCAGTCTTGCCCAGTTACACCATTACAGGCAGGATNTTTCCCAGCCCTTGCTGAAGTAAGCCCACCAGTGAACTGTGATGCCTAGTAAGGAAGTAGAGTAAAAATACCAGTAAGGAGAAATTTAAGACTTATTATGTTTTGTCTTGCTGCTACTTAACAAAACATTTCTACCACTTTTGCTAGTGGCCTTGTAATGCTCCAAAATCCATCCTGTAGAAATGGTCCAAACCACACATTTCAGGTGCANAGAGAACTCTAGAACGCAACATTGATCAGTGAAACTAAAGACAGGTTGAGTGACCACGAACTAACAGAATTTAAGCTTTCTGGCCTCTCAGTGGCCTATGACTAAAGTCGTGATTTCCTGGTTGCTAGTTTGCATTCTTTATCTTAAAGAGGGCTCCAGGCATTGTACCAACTTTACATCCCACCAAATGTGGACCATTCCCCAGCNTCTAGCTAAAAGCTGCTTGTAGCATAACACACGGGCTGATGCAGACATTATATAGCATAGGAATAGCTACTTTGGTTCCAGAGAAAGAGGCCACATCTTGGTGGTATTAGGAAAGAGCAGCCTCTGGCTATTATTCNAGGGAGACCTGAGTTCATGTTTATTTATGCTCATCTATGTTGGTGGTCATTTTGTTATAGCAGCTTAGCCTATACTCTTCTCCTTTATTAGGTCCACTGGGTCAGGATAACTTCAGAGGTGGTATGAAATAGAGAGAGGTGGCAGAGTAGGCCCAAGTCCAAGCCTGTAAAAGATACTTGTATTAGGGTTCTCATGAGGAACAGAGCCAATAGGATGAACACATGTACACGTGTGCAAGTGTGTGTGTGTGTGTGTGTGTGTGTGTATGAATGTATGTGAAGAATTTACTAAGTCAGCTTATATTGAAATAGTAACAGTTGAGAGGCTGAGAACTTGGCAGTTGCTTGGTCCTTGAGACTGGGTGCCCCAGCAGTCCTACTCTGGTACTGAGAATCCAGGGGTTCCTGGAGCCTCTGGACCTTGGAAGCCAGGAAATGATGGTTTGATATCAGTGAAGGACTAAGCAGCAGCAGCAGCAGCAGCAACAACAGGGTAAGTCAACTCAGAGGTGAAGGAAGGCCATGAGAGCAAAAGGGGAATATTCTTCCTCTGCCATATCCCCTTTTATCTATCTGAGTCNCTACGAAAAGGTGCTGCCCGTTCTTGGGGTGTGCCTTCCCACATCAGTTAAGGCAAAGGGGACAAGTCTTCTGTCGAGGTTCCCTACTCAAATGATTCCAACTGTGGCAAGTTAAGTTGAAAGACAACCATCACATATGGAAAGGTCAGAATCCAGAGAGAGAGAGAGAGAGATACAAGTACAAATGGTTAGAAATAGAATCATGATAAAGTATTCAGAGTCAAGAAAGGGGTGGGCATACGATGAGAGTGGGTGCAAGACAGCAGCAGGCTCCAGAGCATTGTCTTTTGGTACCCATGGGTTAGCATTGGGGCTTGCATGTTGGTGCCCATGGGTTAGCATTGGGGCTTGCATGCTCAGCTGCATCCTGGAGATAAATCCATGAGAAGTCTGTGAGCTGAATACATCATTAGGCACTGTTCTTCTGACCTGTATTGTCCCATTTCACCTTAGCTGATAGACTCCAGGACAAGTATCTGACCTTGAGATGTAATTTGTGGGTCATATGTAGGATGTGGGTTTTTCCTATAGGATGCTCTACTCTTGATGAGACTGACCTCCTAATCACATGCTTTCTTATTTGAGGGCCAGCAGTTGGTAGTAGAGGTATATCCATTACTTTTTCATCATCATAAGCAAATATTTAACAGAACCACTCAAAGAAGGGAAAGATGAATTTAGCTCACAGGTTCAAAGGTTTTGATCCATGGACCTTGGCTCTGTTGATTCTGGGCCCACAGTGAGCCTATCAAGGTGGGAGAAGTAAATGGAAGGGGAAGCTGCTCCCTTACAATGGGCAGAAAGCAGGGAAAGAGGAGGGATGGGACCAGGTATAACCTTCAAAGACACACACACACACACACACACACACACACGCACACATGCACACACACACACACACACACACACACACACACACACACACACACACACAGGACCTTCTTTCTGCAGTTAGACCATCTCTCCAAAGCATTCTAGAACCTCCCAAAAGAGCCTCACAAGCTGAGACCAAGCATTAAACATCTGAACTTGGGGGGAACACTTCATATTCAAACCATGACAAGAAGTAGAAGCCGAAGGTGCTAAGGAAGGAGACAGGTGTGTGGGCAAAGCCACTCAGCAGGAGAGAACAAATGAGCTGGGAGGCAGGTGGGGGCAGGAATTAAACCAGCAGCAGGCATGCATGCAGTCCATTGTGAGAGTCTGCAGCTTCAAAGTTTCTGTGATGATGGCTCGCCCTGTTATTTCTGTGTATAACCTAACAGACACTCTCACCCAAAGTTAGCAGCCAATGCAAAGACACAAAGCTGCCATAGCCAGGAAACCTGCACTGTGCTGAAGTTTCCCATGTATTCATGGTCTACATGGCCAAGTTTCTAAATGAAAGAGGGCAAAGTGAAGCCTGAGTGTTTGTTTTAATCTTAAAGAAATTAGGTTGACGATGGAAAGTCAGAATAATGAAGCATGTCCCTCGTCTTTGTGCATACAATTTGTTCGATGAACCTCGTAACAGAATGGCACCATGGCATTGTTCATGTTCACAGCAGATACAAATTTAGAATAGTTTGTGTGTATTTAGTCTCCCTGCTGGAAGAGCTGTTAGAACATTACATGCTATTCTGGTCTTCTCGTGTGAGTGCCAGCTTATGTTGCTGGGAGAGGAAGTGGTTTTACATTGTGTTCTGAAGGCATCTACTTCAAGGAGCTATTTTTCTTTTCTGAGAAGAAAAGATAATGGCCTTAAAACAACTGGCAGGCAACTCTGGACCTCACCACTGTTTTTACCTTCTCTCATTTGTTCTCCTAAGTCCCTGGGAAGCAAAATGAGTGAGTGGAGAAGCCAACTAGAAAACAAGGCTCCACCATTCCTTTTGTTCAGTTTCATCGAGGACCATCTGTATCTCCAGCTCTGGTAATCTCCCTGGCATTGTGCTTCTGGGCTACATGCCTTTACAACTCCATCTCTGAGCTTGAGTGCCCACTCATCNATTGGTTAGGACTGAGCTTAAAGCTCAGGTCCTCTTTGAGTTGGTGTGTGTGGGCTCTTTCAGTGTTTGCTCAGTAGTACTAGGGTGCACCACATCAACAGAGACAATCCGTTTCCATCCAAGGGTTAAGAATATAGAGCATNGGTCAGCAAACTCTAGCATGTGTGCCAAATCTAACTCACTGCCCATTTTTATCANATAATCCACAATTCACTTAACTGGATTAATGATTGGAGTACAACCACAGCTACCTTTCTTTTATATCTATGGCTGCTCTCATGCACCTGAGTTCATGACACAAACCTAAGCGATGAACTTGCTGTTTTTTAATGTAAGTTTGCTGAACCTGACCTAGAGGAGAGTGTTCATGCTGAATATAGTGTCTGACACAATGGAGACACTCAGAAAAGTCTTTCTGGAGGAAAGAGACACAAGAGATAAAATGACTTTCCCCAATACTATTCCACATGAAGGCATGAGTATGCAGAGAGGCAGGGTTGGGGAGATAATTCAGGTGGTAAAGTGCCTGCCTCACAAATATGAGAATCTGAGTTTGGATCCCTAGCACCCATGTAAAAGGTCAAATGTGACAGTATGCATCTTTAACCCCAGCTCTGGGAGGGGTGAGGGGGAATGGCAGAGAGAGGTGACTCCTTGGAAACTCATTAGCCAGCTGGCCTGCCAAATTGATGAGTCCCATGACATAGGGACGATGTCACAAAAAGTAGGGTGGAACTGATCAAGGAAGAAACTTGGTGTTGGCCTTTGGTCTTCACACATACAACACACACACGCACACACACACACACATACACACACAAACACATAGGGGTCAGGGAAGGAGATGATGATGATAATGACAAAGACAACGATGATGAAGGAAGAGGAGGAGGAGGAGAAGAAGAAGAAAAAGAAGAAGAAGAGGAGGAGGAGGACGAGGAGAAGGAGGAGGAGGAGGAGGAAGAAGAAGAAGGTTAAAACCTGAACATACTCTGGATAGGCTGATTAAGATTAAGATACAAACAGACAAGAGTGGGCAAGAAATGGGATAAAAAGAGATGTTTTAGTTGACTATTACTGGGTAGNACATTACTCCCTGTTGCTAAAATCCCTACCCTGGGGGGGAGTTATGAACAATACCTACCCTCCCCTATTAAGATCACAACCATAAACCAAAAGTACGAGTCTACCACAGTTCACCCTGGGAAACCAATGATTTTATTGAGCTTACATACAGAGCATAGTGGAGGGAGTGTGGGTAACCTCAAAGCAGGCACTTTGGAAAGTCTTCATCCAACACATGGCTTCCCACTCTGCACAGATAGAACCCCCTTACCCCTAGTCTACTCCAGCATAAATACTCAAGCTCCTCCCCAAGACCCTGAGGCCAAGGCAATTAAGGCAGAACTGTATATATCTGGGGGGAGTGGCTACTTTTCCTTTCCTTCTTGGAGGGAATGGCCAGTCAACAAGCCAAGCTGTGATAGATGATGTTTTGCAAACAGACACAGCTGGAACTCTGCTGCAGTGGCCCATCTACAGGGTAGTCAGACTTCCAGGGGCAGCTCATGGCTCCCAGAGCAAACATTCAGCAACCAGACAAGAATATCCTTGACTTTGATGGGCTAGTCACAGGAGTCATATGAATCTTCTTCCTCTTTCATTGGTTGAAGCATTCAAGAGCCTGTCCAGATTCCAAGGGAGGGGAATGGGAAGAAGTGCCTGCTTCTTAATGGGAAAGCACCAAAGACTTTGTGACCATGGTTTTAAACTAGCCCTGGAGGTAAAAGTACGAGTAGCTGAGGGAAGGTAACCAATATTTACTAACTAGAGGTTTCCATGAGTCTTTCATTATAATCTTAATATCAAGCATTATTTTTCCCATTTTATAGCTTAAAGCATATATTCAAGATTAAGAGACTTCTAATGAAAATACACAAGATGACTGAGCTAGTGAGTTACGGAGCTGCCACAGCAACTGATACTCATCTAATCCTAACCTTTGTCTACGATACCGTGATGTCCAAATAAAGAAAGAAAGTCAACTGTAGCAAATGGGGAAATTATGGGAGTTAAGGGGTTAAAAGGAGAAGACTGAGTTTTGTCTTCTTGCTCTTGGGAAGTGAAGCTGTTGGTGGCAGCAGACCCCTGAGTTCCCTCTGAGAAAACAGAATGTCCTGGCATAGCCATACCTCCTGGAACCCAAGTCCTCAAGGAGCCACATGGACTCTGGTCAGTCACGCCAGTCAGTATCCGCCCAGGATCACCAGGCTTTGAACAGTCAAAGAGGGTGATGCTGGCGAACAGCTCAACCATCTTTCCCAGTAACTCTTCTGCCAGGGGACCTAGCACACACAGAGGTAAATCTGCCATCCTGAACTTCAAAAACTTCTTCAGAAGCTCTTCCCTCTTCACTTTGTCAAAGCCAGCTTAGGCAGTTCTGCCCTCCTCAGCACCCTGGCCACAGCATCCTCACTGTTTTGTTCCTTAGCTTCCTCCCCTGGGGAGTGAGTGTGGTACTCTATCTAACNCATAGGCACAGGGCTTGCTGCCTCTGCTGGAGTCCTTACTGGCATTTCCTTGACTTAAGTTATTTGATCTCATTGAACTTTGTTTTCTCTCTTTTTTCAATCGTGAGATGGCAGCAACATCTTCAGAGCATTCTTAGAAGATTATATCAATATTTGAAGGGATTATAACAACATTTGGCAAGTATAAGGTACTCAATAAATCTTAGGTATCATCATGCCAAGGTCTCTAAGGTTTGCATGTGCTGGGTATATTTTTGTCAATACATCACTGGCTTGGCCTGGGTCCTTATTATTTTATCCCCNTCCAGTTGTCATGACCTCAGATCAGAGGAGATCTATATTCTTGTTTCCTCTAGACAAATGAATGCTCCATAAAACCCCTCACAATGTATTGATCGCCGATGTCCTGGGCACCACACCAAGCGTTTTAGAGACATTATCTAGAACCTTTGAAACACCTTTCTAAGTCAAGATGACTATTATTTTCCCATGACAGATGAGGACACTGGCCTCGGAAAAGGAGCTTATCCAAGATCACATAGCTAGGAAGCGACCNTCAGTGAGTGTCAAGATAAGGAGCCCGATGGTTTTCTTTTCTGACACTGTATTTCACTCTTTCATGACATACAATTCAATGTCACTACCCTGCTTAGAAACACAAGTAAATAAACAAATGGACCAAGGACAACTTGCAGGAGTTGGCTCTTTCTTGCCGAATGGATTTTAGGGATCTAACTCAGGCCATCAGTCTTGGAGGCAAGTGCTATCATGTGCCAAACCATCTCACCGACACTTGTTTTGTGTTTGAGACAAGATCTCATGCAGCCCAGGCTGGCCTCAAGTTTACTATGTGACAAAGCTGTCTTTGGAATCTGGGTCTTCCTGCTTCTATCTCCAAAGGGCCAGGATTACAGGAAAACGTCACGATAACCAGNTTAGGACTTTGAAAAAACAAACATTTTAGTGGAGTAATTTAGTCCCAAATNAATTTCATAACCATATTTTTGGTATTTGCCAGCTCAAACCATCCNTTGTAGTTAAGTTAAACTACTCACCACCCCAGACAGACCATAGCCGACTCCCATCTCNGTGTCTTTCTTTGTAGCATTCACTCAGCTGTGGTATCCACTCCTACTGCTTTATATCTACTCGACTAAATTATACCTAGATCACAGCACAAACCCTACTGCCTAGCAGCCAACCTGA
>LZPO01066284.1:35043-50190 GCA_001675575.1 Neotoma lepida
CAAAAGTAGAACTAAAATCAGTGGAGATGAGTTAATTGGTTGTTAAATGGAGCTGAGAAGCTATGGGGAAAATATAGGTATATTGTATATAGGTCAAATCTCACACCATACATACAAATAAGTGCTATATAAATGGGACATAAACATGATTAGTATAACCTTAGAATATACTAGGAAATATAGGAAAGTGTTTTCATGACTATCCTGAAAAAGAAATTACCAAAACCTTTGTCATCTCTTCATCAGAGTTTTGGNTTTTACCCACACACTCTTTCTGGTTCACTACTATAAAATGAAATATATAATCTGGCTGCCTAAAGAGACAACTCAGNTCAGGACTTAGTGGAGCAGCTCTATTTCTCCTTTGTTGGCTTCCAGGGACCAGGACATATTCAGGAGTCTCTACTCAAAATGAACAAGGTGGAGAGAGAAGTTGGGTGTCTACAGATCAGGCATCAGTCCCATATTCTCATGCACTTAAGTATGTAAGGACATTCTTCAAAGGCAAAGAAAAGTCTACAAAGTGAACTGTAACTGGGTGTTCTCCCTGCCCAGTGAAGGAGCTATACCAGGAAACAGAATTAGTAGAGTAGCAAGGAATAACTAGGCTAAGATCTAAAGAAAAAAAAAATGTCCCTTGCCTAGGAAGCTTTAGAATACCTTGATGCAAGGAAAGGAAGAGATTTCTTTCCCTTTAATGCTTTGAAATAATCAAGCCAGCCACCCATCTTGAAGACAGCTGATAGCTAATTTAGAACAGATAAACTCCAATTTATTAAGTAATCTGATCCAAAGCAGAAACAACAGTCTAGCATTAAAATACATACACCCATGGGTAACCATTTCTTTTTCCTGAAGAATCTGCAAAAGGAAGACCACATNCAACCTGCTCCACCGCTGGGGTGGTACACACAGCCTAGGACCACCGACCTAAGAAGAAGCCTCTGACCTTCAGTATGACATGTCACACACACAAACACATAGACACCACATCCTGTTGCCCCAGCATATGGGCCATGAATCATTCACAAAGCTTCTGGATTAATTATTCATCCAAACCAAACACCAAACACTTTGCTAATTGTCCAGGAAGAAGTGGGGGCTGGCAAGTGGGAAGCGAGATTAATTGAAGAAGAAAGAGTCTGCCCTGCAAACAACTGATAGCACTGAGACTTCGTTTATTTTAGACAGCACAGTGACAACACACAGAAAGAAAATAGCCTCCTCTAAGTTAGTTGGGTAAGTAACACTGCCTCAGAAACACAAGGAGAGAATCAAGTTGTTCTCTCCCAAGTTCTGATGAAGGACACATTCTCTGTTGCTCTATGCTGTACCTTCAGCCGAAGAACTCTTAGCAAGACGGTGAGCTCAGCACCCACACACTCAATGTCAATGGCCCTAAGAGTTGGTCAAGGCTGAGATCCTACTGTGTGGGTGCAATAGTGGGAAATACTCCCTGAGTAGAGCATGGGTGGACCTGGAGTAAGATATAGCCCCTCCCCTCAGATTGATGGGCAGGATGCATGGATCTGGTTTCTAGCCCCTACACTGACTTTGGATTTGT
Source organism: Neotoma lepida (assembly GCA_001675575.1). Taxonomy (NCBI): domain Eukaryota; kingdom Metazoa; phylum Chordata; class Mammalia; order Rodentia; family Cricetidae; genus Neotoma; species Neotoma lepida. The sequence continues at coordinate 36,608 of LZPO01066284.1, forward strand.
TTAACATCTACTATAGGTCTGAGACTACAAATCACCCTGGAAAGCCAGGGAATGGGGAACATAACCCCACTGTCAGCCTCAGCAAAGAAACAAGAGGCACACACACACACACACACACACACTCACAAGAGGAAAGGCAATGCTAGCTAGCCTATAGAGGAAATCNTATAAANGTTAGGTGTACAGTAGAAGGCTATTTCTCTAAGGAACCTGTTCTCTCACCAGACAGAACATCATAGAATGGACCTGCTAAAGGCAAGAANAATTTTAAAAAGACAGAGTAATAGCAGTATAAGGAAATGGGAATACAGTTTGAGACGGCAGAAACAATAGAACCTAGCCTTGCTTGGGTAGAGAAACTCTGGTTGCAGTGATAAGACAGGTAGACAATGAGCATCAAGACAAGAGGAGAAGAGTCAGTTGATGGAAGTCTCAGATGCCTTGAGATGAAGGATTTTTCTTTCCATCAAAGAGGAAAGAAAACTTTGTCCAAAGTAAAGAAGGTATTCAACCAAGCATGTGATGATGGACCAGAGAAAGGGGGAGTCTGACATTAGAAGTCAAGTTACTGTGCTATTTTAGGAACTGGGTCCATGGATAATGATCACATTGTAACTAAACACGGACTTCTGGGAGTCCCCCCAAAATTAGGTCTGACCACTCACCCCAAAAATCAAATGGAAAAGTNATGGTAGAAGGACAGTCTTCCATTTGATTCCTGGGGCCTCTGGTCTAGTGTTTTCACTATCATATCAAGGTACAAACAGGCAAAGAGAAAAATAAAATCTCTGTAATCCACTGTCTACAAAGCCATCAAACATAACAGAAAATAGAAAAGTCTGCATGACAGGAGGGTAAAAGTCAGATAAATTCTCAAGCTCACAGAGCTTGGGAGGTCACTTAACAGAGTGGTCTTACAGTGTGGGTCAGAGGCTCATTTGATAAAAAGCCATGGTCCCTTTCCTTAGAGGAAAATGTTCCCACATACAAATGTTCAATGTCATNATGGGCAGCTCAAGACTCCATAAAGTCTCCCCTTCTAGCCCTTCCAAGTTCTAGTAAATAAATTGAATTCAGCCAGGGACCCTAAGTGGACACTGACAGGGCCTGGGATAATCCTGGCATCCAGGACCCTCTCCAAGGTCTCTTCCTGATTACCACATAGACTATCAATTCTGTTTATAGAAATGATGGTGTTAGAAAGCACATTATCTTGTAAAAAGAATTTTCTGTGCAATAGGAAAATGTCAAAGATGTAGAAATAAATTTAAATTTCTAGTGTATGTGAGAGAGGGGGATAGAGAAGGGAGTGAGGGAGAGAGAGAGTGAGGGAGAGAGAGAGAGAGAGAGAGAGAGAGTACATATGCATGCATGTGTGTGTGTGGTCCTAGGACGTCACTCTGAAGAGACAAACTATACCCCATTTATAATCCTTTGGTGTCTCATTTTGCTTTTACTCTATACTAAATGTGGAAGGGGTTATCTTTCAAAATTCATTAACTAGGCTTTCCTTCCTCCTGCTCTTTATATAAATACAGACAAGTCTCAGTTTTTCCTATAGAGAAATGAGTCTGCCCTCAAACAGCAGGCCAGAATTATTAGTAAAACAAGGGTTAAGTCTCTGTCCTTCCTAAGGCAAATTCAGTTTCAAANATCCATCCCAGACCAGGCTTTGTTNGCCATACTGAGGAGCTGGCAGATCGCAGGGCTGGACCTCCCAACAAAGAAAAGACCANTNGGGTCAAGGTCAGGGGTTAGGGATGTNAANGAGGTTGGAAGAAGAGGGAGGGGGAGGGTCCCTAGAGCAGCTTAAGGAAAGGCAGTGGAATNCAACCCNGAGGCAGTGTGTAGAAGCAAGTTCTGTTTTCTTCAAAGGAANGAGTAAGCTTGTAAATCCTTCCAACAAAATCACTGACAGTGAACAAAAGCTACGGNAGAGCATCACTGCCATGCNGTTGGCATTCACGATTCCCCTCAGAACAATATACACTATGAAGAACATACATGAAGCATGGATACNGATACAGTCTGATAAAAGAGAACCTGGACACACATCTGGACCCAGGGCCTAGCTTCATGAGGTACAAAGTTTCCTAACACTCTCATTTCTTATTCTTTCTCTTCTCTTCCATCTTATTCCCTCTAGGCCAGCTGTTCTCAGGAACATCATCAAGCTTTAATGGGCTCCCTTTTCTGCAGCACTGGGGCCAGAACACAGATAGCCGCACACAGTGTTCTAGTAACATCTACTGAACACTGGAAGGGAGAAGAGAAAGATGGGCAGGGATGGTACCGGCAGCAATGAAGGAACCAGATGATTTCAAACATCTCCTTCCATCCAATCCTTAACCTTTTTTAGGTCAGCATCTCTTACAAAATGAAGACTTAGAAACTATTAGCCCAACAGTTCTACCATCAATGAAGATCACTACCAAGATTTTATTCGTTTTTGTCTGGATGGGTTTTCAACTGCAACATGTTATTTCTAATTAGAACTGAGTATATTTGACTATGTTGATATTAGCTCTATATAAACAATAAACATCTATAAATACAATAACACACATAGTGCTCTCTGTGTATCCATGCCTGTAAGCTATAAAGGAGTCTCCACTACAGAATTTAATAAACTGATTGATAAGTATGAGAAATTAATTTATAACACTGTGATCAATCCAGAAAAATAAAAATGAAGAAAGATACATGGTCTAATAAATAACAAACAAAATAAAATGAATAAGAGAATATAAACCATTTATTACAAAAATATTCATGTGTTAAGTTCTTCCAAACAAGGAAAACTCACCACAAAAGCAATTAAAAGGCAACACAGGGTCAGTGAGGTGGCTTGATGGGTAAAGGCAACTGCCACAAAGCCTGATTCCTGGAGTTTGATCTCTAGGANCCACATGGCAGAGGAGAGAGCCGGCTCCTTCAGGTTGTCCTCTAATTGCCACATACATGCTATGACACGCATTCATGGGGCTGGAGAGACGGCTTAGCACTGGCTGATCTTCCAGAAGATTCAGGTTCAATTCTAAACACCCACATGGGAGTGCACAACTGTCTGTAAATCCCATTCTAGGGAATCCATTGTCCTCTTCTTTTGGCTTCTGTGGGCACTGGGCACACAAGTAGTGCATAGACATGCACGCAAGTAAAATACACATAAAATGATAATTTTCAAAACACAGAAATTTTTAAAAAATTGTGTGCACACATGTATGCATACACATTAATTAACTAATTAGTTACTTAATTTAAACTGTTTTGAAGGAAACACCTCTTCCTGATCCTGTTGCAGGATCCTATACAGAAGATTGTCCACAAGTTGAGCTAAGGAGCAACATGATTGAAATTGACATCCCAAAGGATTAGTCCAGTACTACCACCACAATAACAATTCCTTCTCCAAATATGAGAGGTTATTTTTAGAACATTTAACCCTGCTCAATCTAGATCATCAACCCTACAAGAAAAAATATTTATGTGTTTTAAAATCTGAGATTCAAGTAAATTAAGCAAGTTGGCCAAAATGATACCCGAGTAGATAAGCTGACGTTCAAGCCAGATCTATCCAACACTGAAGTCTTTAGTCTTTTGAGTGGGTTATACCACCACGGTAATTTAGTGTTGATGAAGAGATCTATGAGATCACTAATTTTGTACACTATGAAGTACACACTAGACCACATCATGTCTTCTAAATTTCTCTATGACTTGGATTAACAGTAAGTTCCATATAGGCAGGGGCCATAGCAATTTTGTTCATTTGCTGGTATATTCAGCATCCATGATAATACCTGGCACTCAGTAGGCACCTAATACATGAGAATTTGTTAGATGGATGGAAAAGAGGGAAGATGGATGGGAAGGATGGAAAAAGGACTGCTGCTAAGAAAACTAGCTCAGAGATACAGTCCTTGAGAGGAGTCTCGTGCTTGAGTAGATGGTCCTATACCCATGAACATACAGGTAGCACTAAGTAGACTCAGTGGGAGTAAGGAGGAGCACATGAAGTTGGGAGGGAGGGGAAGTGGCAGGGAGAGAGGGAAGGAATTCAAGGGGACAGAATGGGAGGTAAATTTGATCAAAACACATTGCATGTATGTATGAGAGTAACAAACAAGAAAAGAAAAGAAATCTGGTAAAAGAACACCAACTTCCTAGTCCACACTCCCCCATCCCCCCACGCTCCTGCAATAAGAGCCAAGGACAGTGAGAGCTTCACAGACTTTAAATTACACCTTCTTTCCTGGTTCAGATTCCCCTGTGAAGTCTCTCAGCTTGTGATGAATCTATAAATTTTCACTGGTGAGTTTCAGGAAACAGAAACGCATCTTTAAAAAAAACTCCAACATTGCTCTCTTCTCTCGAGCAGTAATCAATTCAACATTTATGTTCAAACTGAAAAGTCCTCAGAAAAAGATATGCTCTTTTATGACCCTAAGATTATATGAAAAGAGGAAAAGATGGGCAAGCGGCCAATAAAACAAAATGATCCAATGACCCATGTCTAACCAATGGGAAAAGACATTGGTACCTACACCAATTATGAAAGATGTGACCCCCGGCAGTTATCCGAGTGTTAACCTAACTGACATTTTTCCCTTCTACTCAGTCTTAAAGACTAGACCATTCCATGCAAGACTGGGCTCAAACCTGGCTTCAATGTTCCTGTCTCCTGTGTCTATTCCATCCATACATTCTGCTCCAGTCAAACTGTTCTGCTCATGAGTGTAAGAGCTATGTCTAACTTCTACTTCGTCCACCAAACCTCCACAAGACTGAACTCTAGCATCTACCTTCAGCTATGGGCAAGTGATCTTCCAACTAGACCCAAGAGTATTAGACATCCTTCGGAGTTCTGAGTCGCTGCTCTTCACCTGTAACAATGGGTTGGTATCTTCATCACTTTTCTGTTTCTGTGATAAAATTACCATTAACAAAAGCAACCTAAGGAAGGAAGGGTTTAATTTGGTTTCCAGTTTGAGGAGGGTATAGTCTATCATGTGGGGAAAGTCATGGTTGGCCGGAGCTTGAAGCAGCTAGCCANATTGCACCCACGGTCAGGAACCAGATGAAGATAAATGCCAATGCTTAGCTTACTTTCTCCTTGTAATGCAGTCTAGGACCAAGCCCAGGAAAGAGTGCTGTCCACATTTATGCTGTGTCTTTCTACTTCAATTAATGTAATCAAGACAATCCCTCACCTGTAAGCCTATGTCTCCTAGGTGATTACAGATCTCACTGACGATCAGCANTGAGCAGCACACTTAGTTACAATGGCTCAGCAGTTCTTGATCTTCCAAGTGTGTGAACCTCTTCCTAAATCCAAAAAGTTCAAGCCCTACTCCATCTGCTGGAGGGCTGATATCAATGACTAAAACCCTCTATTCACCCAACTCTGTTTAGTATAAGTTAAGGACACCGGGGCGTATGTGTGTCCATAGTCACACAAGTAGCAAACAGCATAGCTGATGAATGTGGATTTCCTTAATCTACTAAGTCCCAATAATTAATCACTATGTTTTGCTAACTCACCACAGAAAAGAAAAAGCCACCATTCATCAACAATGCATTTAAATGCACTTGTATCTATAAATCATAGTACCATGCACAGACTTTAGAAAAACTATACNGTGATCCTACATGTGGAAAACGGTATCTGAGAATGGCTGGTGCTGGATGAAGCCACAGATTTGCTCATCCAATACAATAATTCCAGGAGTGTCCAGAGTCCCATGGCTCCCAGGTTGAACACTANTAGAATGACTGATGAACTCTGAGATCCAATCCTGCTTTAAGTTTACATGACTATGGTTCTAAGATTTGCATCCCTGGGAAATGTGTTACTGTTCAGCTTCAGTGTNGTTCAGTCCACTAATTGCTTGGGGAAGCTGAAACCCCAGAAGCTCCTCCTCCTTTATTTGTAGAACTGCCTGGTTAAACATTGATTTGCTCAGAGTCTCTGAAAGAGGAAAAACCTCACCCAAACTCCATTTGTTCGCTTTGGAGAGGAAGGACCAGATGTCCAAATTATTTCAATAGACAGAGCTCTACAAAAGAAACGATTGAATATACTCTTGGAAAAAGAGGTCATGGAATACAAGTGGTCAGCAGAAAAGACTGGGGTGAGAATTTAATAGTCCCCATGTCTATCATCACAGCCAGATATGAAGGACACATCTGAGAGGCCTGCTCTATAATAACATCACACTTAGAAAGGGAATGGGTGGGCTCCATTTCCAGTTCTCGAATGGAGAGTGGGGAGGTGGTAAATTACAGAGCACTCTGAGTTCCCCACAAAGGGCCCCGAGATCACAACATGTTATATTTATCGGGGTTATTANCCAGAGTTCAATTAGGATCCAGATTCAGCATCATGATGTGTCATGAGCTTAAGAAGAAGGGAGAAGAGAAACATCCCATAAACAAGCATGTGGGTTGGCTTGATCTTTTGACTATTGTTCTATTTGGGAAATAAAAATCATAATAATCATATAGCAATGTTCTCAGCAAAGCATTTTTAAAATAATTTCTCTGTTGAGCATTGAAAATAAAAGCCCACACATTCATCAATTCTTACCCATTATTTGCATCAGTAGGAGATGCTCAAAGCATGATCTTAGAGGGCAGAAACTACATCTCCACTCTGGGCAGGTTAACAAGTCTTTAGAATGGAATAGGCTAGATTATACNGTCTANAGGATTGGTTTTGGTACAGCTTCAATANGTTAAACAAAATTATAGCTGAAGGCTGAAAGAGGAGATAAGGGGGACGAAAGAGATGAGATTCTTTGGGGATTCAGTCCGGGTTCCTAATTCTGAAAAGCCATGGAGTCATCAGTGACATTNTTTTCTTCCCAGCAAGCAGTGCCCCTTCCTGAAGATCTGTTCATCGTCCTGCTTGGAACCCCTTAGTGGCCTCATACAAAAATATTCCTTTCTTTCTTCAGNTCACTGTCACCACAAGTCCCCTAGAAATCNTATTCTTTTCCAGTTGTGCTTGGTGTTTCCTATGTCCAGTCCAGCACACCTGCCCTCCCCTCTGCCTAACGCTCTCCTCACACTTNCCCTCCTTCCTCTTTNNCGGCCTCAGCCTCAACATCAGCATCAGTTTCTTGATCCTCCTCCCCTCTGATTGGGTCCCAGAGCCCTAATACTCCTCTCTGCTTACTCAGCCCACTATTACACTTCAGTTTAAATCTGTATCTCTCTTCTCTGCTAGACAGCAAACTCAAAGACAATAGAAACTATCACTGTCCACTCCTGAATCTCTGGCAGTCAGCTTTATGTTTGAACATGGGATATGCTCAATAATACTGGCTGCCTCTTCCTTTTCNTTCCCTCCAGACTCTTCAAAAGTCATCCTTCCCTTCATATTTCAAAGTCCGGTGTCAGGTGACCCTCAGAGGGTCAGGTCACAGAGGTGCATCATTCTGGTAGTCTCCTCTCACTCAACAACAAAGTTTAGCTAAACCAGGACAGGTTTAGCTGTCGCTCCCCATGGCCAGTCAAACAGTCATGAGGTGAGGAATGGCTACAAAAGGTCTGNCTGGGCTCAGGAGGGTCATGGTACAGGATGTGCCTCCCACAGTGATGCAAATCACTGCAAAAGCGTGGCTGATGAGAACTGAAGTATGAAGCAGTCACACCTGTCACTCTACCTCAGAGTCACTGTCCCAGAGCAGGAGGCCATGGAGAAAAGCCATGGCCTTGAGCCCCTTCCCTAGCTATCTTGTCACCAAGGCTCAGGCTGCTGACAGGAAGAGTGGCAGCCCAGAAGGAAGGAGTTGAAAGACAAGGTGGAGGAAGTAGAAACTCAGCTTCCCTCTGTGCAAGGGCTGACTGGGAGGATGGTCTTCTCCTTCCTCTGGGAGGTCCTCTGCCCTGTAAGGGTTTTCTGAGATGTGGAGAAANNGACAGAAGCCAAGAATAGGAAGACTGAAGACTGGGGCTCCAGAGAATGGGAAATTCTCATTGGTAATAAAATTCAAAATGAAAGCCTCCTTTTCAACTTTTACTCTTGGAATTTCTTTGTTGTTCTTGCTAATAATAGCTCTGGAGGACTTTCCCAGTGTTGATAAAATTAGATATACTACTAAAAAGAAGCGAGAGCTATCCTATTGTTCAATTTTGTCTTAGCACAAAATGATAGTAAAAGAAACTTTAAAAACAGCTATGGTTTCAGGAGTCAGTGGTTTCGGTGAAATCCTTCTCCTTCGATGCGATCATGAGTGAAAGGGGTGGCCATTCTGAACGAAGTCCACAGAAACATGGCATTTTGAACATCCTCNATTATAATAGTCTTTTTTCTTACAATGCTNGGGGCTCTTTATCTGCATTAAACAAGGGCATTCTCCAAGCCCTGGCTCATCTATCCTACTTAGAAGAGCCTGNACAAAGTACCTGGCCACTTTTTTCTCTTCTGTGAAAAAGTTGGACAAATGTACCATTCTCCCAGATAAACAGCAGTGACTATNATTGAACAACTTAGATCTAACTNGCTTTGATTGGCTCCTCCATCACACCAGCCCACCCACTGTTGTCTTCTTCAATCTACGCTGTCCCACCTTGGCCTTCCCTTGGAAAACCACTCTATACTCGTCACATCTGCTACTTCCTGGCTTCACTGGCATTAAACAGTACCTCGTGTCTTCACATTTCACACTGATGCGTTTATTCTTAACTGTGGGCTATATTTACAACACAGACACAAGTTACAATGTCTACCCAAAGGAGGAGACATATTTTATCCACATAATGGAAACACAAACACCCCCTTTAATTTCTACTCTGTCTTCAGAGTCTATAGAACGAAGTCGTATATCATACCCTCGACTTCACAAATACACCGCCACATTTTCACGGCCCCTCACTCCNTCTCTCACACAGCCATGCACATGAATCGAAAGGCACAGGGTTGNGAGAATGCACTTTGCCACAGTCTCTTTCCCTAAATCACCTTGAGTGAACATAAATCCAAGAAGAAAAGCCCCAAATCAAGCTGCCTCAGTATCACCAAGCTTTCTTCACTCCCCTCTGCCTTTTCCTCTTCTTAGCTGCCACCACAGCTAATTCCAGCCTCATTGTCTCCTGACTAAACTCCTGCCAATGGGGACAACAAGAAGCTTTTGAGGAAAAGAAATTTTCTAACACTGAAACCTCACACCTGGAATTTAGTCAGTGCTCAATAAATATCTGTTCAGTGACCCAGTGATGTATCTCAATAGAAAAAAAAAAAAAAGAGAGAGACTCATGCATGAGGAAAATCTGCCTACTGAACCAGTGAATAACTAACTGCCATTCTCTTGGAGCCCCCCTGAATGTATAGAACTCAGAAGCAATCTTGAAGCTTCACACACTGCCCTTTGCCTACCTCTTTCCCTGAATCGACCTCTTCATTCTAAAAATAAAGAAAGAAAGAAAAAAAGCAAAATTCTGCATCCAAACTGTATCTCTCCCATCATACAACTGGAACAGAAATACTGTTNTGATCAAAGAAGATGCTGCATGGAGCAGGAACTGGAGTGCTCCCCCAGTGTGGAGCTTTGAGCATAAAACGCCAGGGAGGAGGTGGAGGCCTGCCAGAGAAGCAGCTCCCAGCTCTGCTTGAGAGGAAGGATTTCAACAGCAGTGGAGTCTAAGGACTTACAGAGCTCCTCACCAGCAATATCAAGGGCGCTAAGTTCCTAGGCCCCTTCTTCACTGATGCTGGGACGCTCAAAGCCCCTCATGCCCCCTCATGTCCCCTCACTCAGCGTCAGTTTCCCATTTCCAAAATTACAAGCCTCCTCCCTCTACTCAGCCTTCCTTTGTCCCACCTCTGGCTTTGGCCCACCCACAGCTACAAGGATGAGTAAAAGACAAGTTCATAAAAACCCCATGAGGCTCCCTGACATGATTTGCTATATAAATACCCAGGGCTATCACGCTATTACTGCAGGGATTTGAATCGGGCTGGGGGCCCCTGGGGCTGCATAAGCAACACCTCCCCCACGTTCTCAGCACCAGAGAGACAGGGCTCCCGGAGGAAAACTGTGCTTCCCTCGATCTTTAGCTGCTAGGGAAATTCATATGTTAGGGCAGCCTTCTTACAGAAACCCTCTAAAAATACCTATCGATGTATATTTAGCTCCAGATATCATCCTCCTACAAACAAGCTTTGGGCTAAACCACTCCGTGTGTGCCACTGGCTGGGAGCTGGGGCTGCAGGATGGCTGGTCCCGCTCTTCTGCAGCATCGTCCTGCCCACGTTTTCCTTTGTCTTCCCTCCCTCTTCTAGGTGGAAGAAGCTCAAGCTGCAGCTGAGGACAGAGATGGTTCCCTTCTCTTTGCCGTGTCTTTCCTCAGAGGTGATCCCAGGGTAAAAGAATTTTTTAAAGCCTTGTGAGGCGTCCAGAACAGAGTTATAAGTAGGATTCCACCCCCAGCTTCAAGTTCTCAAGGCTCCCTTGCTGCTCTCAGGTTCAAGTATACACTTTGCTGCACAGACTAGGCAGGCCCCGTGACCTCTCCAGGAGTGTCTCTCACTACTCCACTCAGCAAGTTCCTAGGGGTGCCCTTCTGTCTCCTCCTATATTTGCACCCCTAGACATTTGCATACAGCATTCTTTTTCCTAGCAAAGCCCTTCTTCCTTGGCAGCCTTATATGCCCTACCCCTTTGTGTACCTCAGGACATTTAAGTATTGTTTCCCTGAGATTCAGAGTCAAGTGTGATGGATGCCCTTCTTCTGAGGGCTTATGGCATGCAGGCTCACTGATGAGGAACACTTGACCTATCCCACCAACACCTAGCACTGTGCCCAAGACCGTGTGTACTCAGTAATGTCTCTTCACTATCTCTTGAGTGGCTGCCTGAGCCTGGTTGCAGATACCTTAGCAGAAGCACAAGGTGTAGACACACTCATGCATACTACAGGGTCTACACTACATGTCCACTCAAACAGGCCATTGCCCACTGCAGTTTATCACCATGATACCAGAGCATTGCTGAGCTAACTGACATTTTTAACTGACATTTTTAATGGGACGATAGACTATCTAACCATCTGAGGGCAGCTTTGAACCCAAAGAATAGCCCTGTAATAACATCAGGACTATAGCACAATTAAAANTAAAGATCCCCCAAGGATAAGAGGAACAGCATACAGCTTACCACTGGGCCTGAACCAAAAGACGTACAGAGGAAAGAGAGAGAGCATTGAACTTCTTCAGCTGCATTGGATGGCTAGTAGAATCTCTGAGCTACAGGGGCTACTGTAGCCTAGAGAAGGCACCCAGACACTAAAGGCAGACAGGCTGGGTTCAAACTCTGTGTTTATCATATTGAACTGCCTCCTTTATCTGCAAGAGATCTAGCCCAGGACCTCCAGGAGGCATGAAGAACCACAGATAGTACAAAACTCCACACATCATGACTTTCCCTGTGTTCCCATACCTACGAGCCTACAATAACATTTGCTTTATAGTTTAGACAGTTTTAAGAGATTAGCGAAATTAACTAATAATTGTAATACAAGTTCCAACAACACACTAGAAAAAAATGCCAATATTACTACACTCACAATTAGGGCCATTACTAAGTAAGGAAAACTGGAACACACTTTTTGCAATACCCTGAAGGAGGATCTCATAACAGAGGGGCTATTGTCTTATGGGCAGGTGTGTATACACAGCATGGACACCCTGGACAAAGAGTTGGTTCATGTGCCAGGCAGAATAGTGAGGAATAGCCAGAGATCTTACCGTGCTATTCAGAAGGGGATGCCATTTAACACTTCTGAATCATCTACTTAATATTTCCAGGCTGTGGTTGACCACAGATAACTAAAACTGTAGGAAGCTAAAATGTGGATACAGGGGGTGGGGGGTGGGGGTGGGGATTATAGCATTCATTTGGACACAAGCACATTATTAAATTTTTCTGTGTCTTAGCATAGTCATCCCGAAAATGGGCCTGGGGGATAATTAAACCTAATAATTCTTACCTGTGGTACTACTTTTATGAATTAGAAATATCTGTGAAATGCAGGCTTTGGCCCATGGTTTGCTAAATGCCAAGTGTTGTTAGAAGACAAATGATGTAATACTGAATGCTGCTTTCTCCCTGCTGCCCCACTCCAGCTACCTCTAAAGACCTTGATCTCACTCATACCACTCAAGAAGCACTTCTCTGGGAGGATAGCACCGAGAGCCCACATTTCTTATTTTTCTGGGGTATATACTCTCAGCTTCCATTTCCCTAAAAGTGTAAGCTGGGCAGGTGGAGCTATAGACACAGATCCCAGTGAGACCAAAGGGAAAGTATGGAGACAGCCTCTTGCCTCCCCAAGTTCAGGCTTCCCTCAGCTCTCCTTGTATCCTATAGAGGACAAGAGACTTTGGGAGTGGAACTGACACATCAGAATCTATTGAGCAGTAACTNTATTCCAGACACTGGCCATACAGGGATGAGCAAAGGTCATAATCACAGATGTCTCCCCATTTACTCGCTCTCACCAATGGTTTAGGGGTGACTGAATCATTCTCTATATATTTAGGTTCAGTAATTTCCTATTAAGATGAGTATATACTAGTGATTTTAAGTAGTATAGAATATTCCAGAGTTTATACATTGAACCTCCTGAATTGTTACTAATTTTAAGAGAGATCTGAAGTTCTAGTAGATGGACATTCATTTCAGTAGANATGAGAATACATTGATTAGGGTGTTTCTCGGTCAACAATATCTGTCTTGCTGAATAAACAAATGGACGAACTAATGAGTTACTAAACAAGCCGGAGAGGGAAGAAGTCAGCTAGACCTTTTGATCTACTCTTCTTTCACCAAACATTATACTAAGAGCTGACATGCTTTCTTTGCCACAGAGCAGGGCACTGTACTCTAAGCCACAGACTNAAGTCTTGGAAGGACACAGGAGGCTTGCCTTCTTCAAGCTACNCTTGCAGTCCCAGCTTTGAACTGGAAACACATGTATGATGATGTGCTTCCCTGCTACACTCCATCCACTGTTTCTAGGGGACCAAAGGAATATGAATCACAGAGATTTATGACTGTAGAGCCTTGGGGTAGCAAAGGCGACCGATGGTATGAGAATAAAGAACGCTGAAGAAAAGGCTTAGAGGCAGAAGATGTGGGCTCAAGTCCTAGATAGAGTGTCTGCTGTTTAGACACACGCCCTCTCTGAGCCTTGATGTCATCATTTGGAAGATGAGGACAACAAGATCCCTGCTGTAGTCTAAATGCCCCCTGCAAATGCCCCTGTTGAAATTCAAGCAGCACTGTAACCTATCAAGAGTGGTAACTTTCTGAAGTGATTGGGTCTTATGGATATCTTATGGATAGCATATATTAAGACTGTTATAACCAGAATGGGCTGGTTATGGCAAGAGCAGACTTCTGATAAAAGGATGAGATGGGTTAGTTTCCCTCTCTGCTACAGCATATGATGGCCTTGACTCTGTGAGGACATGACAAGAAGGCCTTCATCAGACACCAGTGCCAGCTCTTGAGCTTTTCAGAATCCTAAGATCTAAATCTCTGTTGCTTAGAAAACGCTCCATGTCTGATATTCTG
>LZPO01066284.1:89953-111738 GCA_001675575.1 Neotoma lepida
GTGTACAGACATGCAAGTGATTCTCTTATGCTATTGGGAGCTTTCAGACAGGCTTAATTCAGTACTTGTAAATGAAAAGAATGACAAGTTTTCTTAAGATATTCAAAAGAATAAGTAAAAAAGAGGACTGGGAGTGTGGCTGAGTGGGAGAGCACTTGCCTAGCATGTGGGAGACCCTTGATTCAATGCCTAATGCTGAAAAAAAATAGTTAATTGATTAATGAAATTGGGAAATGTGGAAAACCAATTCCCAATCAAACAAGAATTTCTGAAATAATCCATTGTAGAACCCTTAGCAATCCAATTCCTTGGACATATACATAGACACACTCACAATACCACACTCTCTCTAAAAGACTTGATTTGGTTATTTTTAATTCAACCACTCCGTCCTCAGTCACATTATTCTAAATAATTTTCCATATATAGTCAATGATTACTACAATAATCCCAAACTCCCAAGTATGCTATTTCCTTTTATTCCTCATTAAATCACAACTTCATATGGCAAATTTCAGGGCTATTAAAAAAAACAGAAAACATGGGCATGTATCAAAGAAGCAAAAATTAATATGTTATATGCATATGTGAAATGTCATAATGAAACCTGAGTGTGATGTCACAAACCTACAATTNCAGCACTTAGAAGACTAGGGAAGTAATGATGTGAGTTCAAGGCCAATCCTAACTGTGTAGTGAAACTGTGATTACATAACAACNAGGAGCTGGAGAGAGGGCTCAGCAGGTAGGATGCATCATTCAGCCTGATGACCTGAGTTTGATTCCTGAGACCTACATGGTAAAAAGAGAGAACTGGCTCTTGCAAGTTGTCCTCTGATCTTCACATATGTGCTGTGGAACACTCACACACACACACACACACACACACACGCACACACACACATACACGCACACTAAAAAATAAAGCAGGAAGGAAATGTCATAATGAAACATAGCATTTACATAACTAACATACATACAATTTTTAGAGTAATGAATAATTACAACATATAGGTTTATAATAATTGTAATAAATATTAAAAGCTATTAAGTCAAAGACACTGCTCTTTACTTTCCTTATTTCTCAGAATAATCCCATGGAGTAGGTACTATTATAATCACCATTTTATAGATAAGAAAAGCAAGACCTAAAAACGATCAAATAATTTTCCTTAAAGTCAGATAGGTGGTTAGTGACATAGAAATTCAACCCTAGGTTTAGCTAACTCTAATTCCCACTATCTTAACCCCTGTAAGGTCTCTAACTGACATCAACAGAGATTGAAGTGAGTCACTTTCTTTCACCATGTTTCTACAATTCCAAGGATAGAAAACGCACCCAGCCTCTCTAGGTGGTGCTGACAGTCACAGAGTCATTGAAGCACTTGACATTGCTAGAAGACTTACAGCCCAGCCCCAGTTCCGTTTCTAAACACTTGNGCACAACGGCCTCTCAATCCCAGGGACTACCAGAGAAACCGTATGTGGCGACCCACCCTCAAGCATTCCAGCACATTTTCAGTGTCATTTACAGTTTGGAATTGCAGTCTCCCGGAGAAGCATTTGTCATGCCAACCTGAGTCCTGGTTCAAAACCTGCTCAACTCCTCAAAACTCTTCAAACCCCAAAAGGCAGGCTGTTGCCCACACCAACTCCTGCTGAGTATGGTTTTCCACATACTGATTTGTCTGTCAATGAATAGTCAAATTTATCTGAAATGCGCTAACCTCTGAATTTTCTGTGGGTCAATCCCATAATCCTTCTAGAAAAGCTACTGGCCAAACTCCAGAGAGGGTCAGTAAAGGAGTGAAGTCAGGGAGGAGGGAAAGGGGGCAGTGCTCAGTACAGAAAGCAAGGGTCTGCTGCACCGTAGACCGCAGTGTGACCCAGAACTGTGTGTTCAGAGGACCCAGAGATGGCACTAGCCCCGCCTCCAAGGAATATCGATCCTGAACATTCAGAGTGGCTTCAACTTTTTCATGAACANTTACTTCTACTGCCAACGCATGCCATGAAAGGATTCAGCAAATTTAAATCCTCCTGCCTCTCAACTTGTTTTCCTGCCTGCACTCCAGCAGGTAAAACACCCACAGACTCACAGTGCTCTGGGCTGTAGAATTCACAGGAGTCTATAATGTTCAGGTTATTTTTAAACTTTCAGTCCACTCTCCCTCCCCACGAACAGCAGGCCTGCCATTTAGAACGGTGTTTAACCCACACCCCCACCTGCTTTGAAACTTTAGTTTTTTGTGTTAAAAGAAAAGAAACAATCCTTCAAACATACACATGTGCGTGCACACACACACCAACACATGAGCACACACACTTGCACACATAAGGTGAAGACAGTACTCGTGTTGGGAGATAAAAGATCCAGGTCACAGAATGATGTCAAGATTGATACAATACTTATAAAGATCCTTAGTAAACTCAGGGTCATACCACAGCAGGTGAAACTATTGTNATATTTGCAAGGACACATACCAGGTGTTACAGACAAAGTTAAAAGACAATTCTATACTCCCAAATGGGGAATTATAGTTACACAGTAAAGATTTCAAGACCTTTCATTTGTCCAGGGAAGCAAGGCAGGTGATACAAAGTGTTCAGTTATAATTTTCTTCAAAGTAAGCATCTTCCTTATGGTTTAGTTTTGGAGCCAGGATCTCAGTCTGTGGTCCATGCTAGTCTGAAACTCACAGTAAAGCCCTTGTCTCAGCCTCTCAAGTGCTGGNATTACAGATATGAGCTACCATAACTGGGCTTTAAAAAAAATNNNNGNAANGGNANGNAANTNCCCNNNANNANNANNAAANTNANNNANTNGTTTTTTTTTTACCAACTTAAAGCAGCAAGTATTAATAATCAACATNNGTGGNAGACAGAAGCTCTGTGTATGCATCACCTTGCTTGAGCTACACGAAGAGCCCATGAGGTAGGTGTGGCTTATACTAACCACATATCTTCTACAAGACAAATCAGGATCAATGAAATCAAGTCCCTAAAGTCACATAGCACAGAGTTAGAATGGGCATCTGAATCTGCCACATGCCAGAGTCCCCACCACATCACTATACCTGAATGTGTGTCCCCTCCGAATTTTAGGCTGAAACTTAATCCCCCACTGCGACCGTATTAAGAAATGGGGCCTAGGCTGGTGAGATGGCTCAGTGGGTAAAGGCACTTGCTGTCAAGTCTGAAGATCTGAGACAGCCTTCTTACAAGAGACAAGCTGAAGGTACAAGTAGGGCCTGAAACCTGTAACTAGATGAGAATAGTTTCAAGGGGTTGAGGAAGAAGAGCTTGCACCTACTCAGGAGTCAATGAGGACCAAGCAGTGGACACNGAGTCTTCCCCCATCTGTGGACAAAAGAAGAAAGAAGAAAAGTCCCTTTGCCTGGAAACTAGCTTTGCATGAGCTATACATCTTCATAGAGCCATTCAACCAGCCATGCTATGGAAAATAGAATGGCACAGACAAAATCAGTCACAGACCCTCTCCGAGTCTTCCCCTTGGCAATGTNACTTTACTTACAAATACTTAACAGTTTCTACAGCTGTGTCNTGACCCCAGTATTCCAGGAACCTATTACAAACTACATGAATCAGCCTTCTTACTGGGCCAAACCTTAACCATCTGTGTCCCACAAGACAAGAAGGATGTCCCATAAGAAAGCTCCTTTGCCTTCTCACCTTCCCTGCTGAAGCACTAAGGNGTGATAATCAGATCNGCCAAGTGGACTCAACATTGTATTTACACTAAATACAGCTGAAGGACTTTGAAAACCACCAAAGTGTATCTCCCTGAGGGCTATTAAGACATGCACATACATCCAGGACTCCTCCTGCACATACAGCAGGACTACCTCCCCTTACCTCCCTGCCCCCTTGGGGGAGCATTTCCAAACCCAGGCTCTCCTCCCACCTCTCTAACTGCCCCCTTATGCCCACCTCTTCTGCTTCTACCTCCTAGATGTGCAGGTCCCATAGGTCCCATTCCCTCCCCGCTCATTATGTACCCTCTGAGATCTCAGTCATCTACTGTCTCCACTAAAGCTGCTATCTGAAAGTGCCCAACATTTTATATCCAGCCCTGCTCTTTTTGAAGTCTGGTACCATTTACAATTGCTCAGATGGGAGGCCTGACAGCATCATGAATCAACTGNTTTAAAACAAACTCATCATCTTTCCCTCTATACCAGCTCGTCACATGATTCTGTTTTCAATTAGCTTCACAACCCCCCCTCACTGGGGCACAACACTTTGCATATTTAACTCCGCTTCNCATCAATTGTCACCTAATGCTACCTTTTTTCTCCATGCCATGTTCACAGTCTCCCTTCCTTTTCCATTTGCACTATTCCCTCTGTGGTCAGAATGTCAGGCCTAGGCTCAGCCTATGGGAATAGGCTCCTCCCCCATCTATTGTCCTCTTCTGGGTTCTGTGAAAATTCACTGCTTAGCTCAGCTCTGACCCTATTCCTATCCTCAGTGCAATAGGATCCAGAAAATTCTTCAGTGTTCTATCCCAGCATCTAGAATAGTATCTGGAAAAAGAACTACCAAGCAAAATTGTTTTTGAAATGAATGAATGGATGGAGAGAATTCTCATGTCCATCATATATAGCAATGAAATCATTATAAATTTAAGATTAATCTAAACATGAGTACCACTGAATCCAAGCTTTTATTACTGCCCCATCACACTCAGATCAGTACCTCCCATCCGTGCTCCAGTGAAGCACAAATNCCACCATTCCCCAAATATGCCCTGAGTTTTCCCACTGCATGTCATTTCCCATTGTCCTTTACCCTCTTTCCACTGATTTTCTTAGCAACCAGTCAAAGGGCTATTTGTGCTTAAAAGCCCAACTCAGATTCACTTCTTCTATGACTTGTTCTATGATCATATGACAAAAGTGACTTCGTACTCCTCTAAGTACTTCTGGCACTTTATATCACCCTGTCCCCAACACTATCACATACATATATCTTCTCCTATGTTACATAGATTCACCTTTGCATTCTCCATAGCATATACTCCAGTGACTCATTATTGCATATACTTGCATATTTACTAAATATATACAAAAATGCATAAATAGATGAATGGCAGCAATGAAAAAAACCAAGTGCACACAAGCAAAATATGGACGTCAAGGGATCTGTTCTATGTTGAGAAGGTGCTCTGGAAGAAGCTGGAAGTGATGAACCTGATCTGGAGATAATCTGTTCAACTCAAGGAAGATTGTCTCCAATGCTCACTTCATAAGCACAAGTGCAATTTGTAAATATAACATGGCAAGACAAATGATCCACTGCAGTGAGGCGGATACCATGATCACTATGAACGTGCAGAGCACAGTATCTTAAGAAGACTTTGCTTTTTGAGTGAAGATAGAGATGATCTCAATTCATTCCATTTTATTCCNATGGATATACACATATATAAATGTATATAGATACAGATATACATAGAGAGAGAGAGAGACAGACAAACAGACAGACAGAGAGGAAAATGAATGAATGATGTGGGTAGACCCTAACCGGTCATCATAACCAANAAATGCAGAGCCCCAGTGGACCTTGCTTCTTGCATTTCCTCCCTCCCATGTGGGAAGTCACAGCCTTTGGGGATTGGAGTGAACTCAGANTTGTACCTCTGGTTTTCAGGTAGACTCATAGCCCTGGAGAGGATTCNATACCTCAAGATGAAGGAGAAATAAGGAAACTCCCCATTATATATCCCAAAGAGATAGAGAAAGAGATTCCTGGATAATGTTGTGAAGCATGAAAGACAACAAGAAATGATTCAAAATGTACCTGATAGGGGCTGCATAAAGAGAGAAGAGAGGAATAGAGAAGTTAAGAGGACAGGACAAATTTTCCAGGAGTAATGAAAAGATACATATCATTGGAGGCAATAATGTCAATGANTTTTAAGCAGGATGAATAGAAATGAATCCAGCCTATATGGAATCAAGTAAACTATGAAAAGACCCAAAAGTATGAAGGGAAAAATCTTAAAAGCATCCTGAAAGAAGACAGAATACCCATAAGAAACAGCAACTAAATGATCAACTGTTACAATTGAGGCCAGGAGATAAACAAATAATATATATTCAAGTATTGGAAACACTCAGCTAAACTTCTATTCAAATTGTGTTGAAATAAACACTTTTACTGAAAAAAATAATAAGCAATTATCATTCCAGTTCAGATCAAGTAGGTATATAAAATATTCCTCAAGAAGAAAATATTAATAGAATAGAAGAAAGGAATGACATCAAAAAATGTCATGATTAGATAAGATGGTTGGTGAATATAAAAACCAATTTTAAATATATCTATATCAATATGTTATATATAATCTATGATTATATTATATATAACACACAAAATGGAGCTTAATTACTGGACAACAGTGACACAATAGTCAGAGGTGATGTATTACTCAGAAGGAGCACAGACTTGAAATCAGAATATATCTTTCAAGTTCAGTATCACATGATCTAGTTCTATCCACTAGAACTCTACAATCACCAAGACTATTTGGTAGGGGTGGAGAGAGAATTTATCCTAAACATACCAAATCTATATTTTTATAAAATTTAATTAGTAAGACATGGGTAGAGGGGATATGCAGACCTGTGGAGGCTAAATAAGATGCCCAGAAATGGTGGGAAAGAATTACCTCATCACTGAATAATGTTGGTCAAAGGACTAAGCATAGGGTGAGCTTGGAAGAGTCAAAGTAGAGCCTACCTTACACTGTACACAAAAAATTAATTCCAGATAGAAGAGGCAAATGTAAGAAGCAAAAGTGTAAAAAAAAATTTAGCTTAAAAAGGCAAATGACTTCTTTTTAGTATCACTGTGTAGAAGGAATCTTTAAATGAGACACAAAAACAAAACTCCCAATGGCAAAAGCAGATAAATCTTACCCACTAAAATGAACAGCTCTGTATGACAAAAAGCACCATTGACGGAGTGGAAAAGACAAGAAATGGGTGAGAGAAGGTACAACCTACAAGTCATAGCTAGAGTACATATAATTCTCACAAATCATAAGAAAACATAAATCACCTTTGAGAAATACATAATATAATAAAAGAATATGAATCTACAATTCACATAAGAAGAAATTCATATGGCCAATTAACTTCTATTAATTGCTCAATTTTATCAGTAATCAGAGAAAGTTCAATTAATAAAATAATTGGATTCCACTTCACACCCGTCAAATTGCACATTTTAATAATTATAATTATCTCAATTGTTGACAATACTCAGAAATGGGAGCTCTGCACATGGTGGAATTAAAATGGCAGCCACTCACTCTAAAAAGCAGTATGACAACAAAGCTGAAAATGTACACTCCCAAGCTCAGCAATTCCATTTATAGTATCTCCTGTAGAGAAAAATCCCACACTGTGCCCAAGGAAATGTAGACAAGGCCAATCATTTTAACATTATCTGTAATAACAGAAAGGNAGAGTCAGTTTCACCAGCATTGGAGGAAATGAATTAAGTTGGGACCAGCAATTTATTTGTACAGTGGTGCACCATGCAGAAAGTAAGATAATGACCTAAGTAAGCATGTAATGATGCCAGTAAATCTTTAAAATAAATGCTCACTTTGCATCAAAAAGGCACATCCCATGTATCATTTATTTAAAACTCACAAAGAAACTCATATATATACATATATATTATTAATACATGTATNTGTAGCAAAATTACTAAAATGCACATAGTAAAAAAATACCAATTTTGGAAAACTAGTGACTTTTGGAATGAGGAATGGGATGTAAATGCATTTATAATGGTTTATTTCTTTAAAAATGGGAAAGAGATAAAGCAAGCATAAAAAATATTATCTACTTAATCTTGGTAGTAGATACATAGGTGTCCCATCTTTCCATATTAAATATTTGAAAGATAATTATGATAAGTGTTCAGAAGAAATTCAGAAGCAACTAACTGAAGGTCCNNGAATTGAAAAGACAACTTTATCCTCTACTGGTGGAAATATAATTACTACACACATACCTGAGGAAGATCGGTCAGTGTATCTCAGGAGTCATAAATATGTATACAGCCTGAGCTTCAAAATTTTCAGTTTTGAGAATTTGCCCTTATGAGATCTCCAGACTTGCTCACAAAGATATTTTATAAAGTTGGTCATTGGACTGATACTTGAATATTAAAAAAATAGAATTTATTTTTATTGTACTAAGAGAATGACAACGAAGAACTGTCTAACNGACTATAACAGTCACACAATAGAATGTTTGTAATTTTGAAAAGTCATATGGCTAAATAATACTTAATGANATAGGACACTCCTCACAATGTAATATTAATCTGTGAAGCAAGTTACATAACAAGATGTGCACATCATAGTCCCCACTTTGGATAATAAACCATTTGTTGGCTGTATGTTTGTGAGTGTGCATATGTGTATACAGAGCAGGAGGAACCTAGGAGAATGTTTACCTAATGTTAATGATTTATGGGATTATAGGTCATTTTAATTTTCTTCTATTTTCTTTTCTATATCTTCTACAATAAACAAAATAATTTTGTACTTTCAAAACAAAATTAAACATAAGATGGTTTGGTGGTTTGAATGGTTATGACCCCCGTGGACTCATGTGTTTGAATGCTTGGCCCATTGGAANTGGCACTATTAGGAGGTATGGCCTTGTTGGATATATGAGACCTCAAAGCCCACCTTCATATATGCTCAAGCCGCACCCAGTGTGGCAGACTCCTTCTGCTGCCCGGGGATCAAGATATAGAACTCTCAGCTCCTTCTCCAGCACCATGCCTGCCTGNATGCTGCCATGTCCTGCCATGATGATAATGGACTAAACCTCTGAAACTGTAAGCCAGCCCCAATTTAATGTTTTCCTTTATAAGAGCTGCCATGGTCATGGTGTCTCTTCACATCAACAGAAACCCTGACTAAGACAGGTAGGTATAAGGGTCATATAAGTACTTCATATAAGCCACCCTCAGAAACCAATGCTTATTCTGCAAGAGCTTGTATTACTTGTAGTTGAGTGAGTGAAGACAGCACCAAAAGGAACTACCTTAGAGTCTGATTGAAAGATNGGAAATTAGAGTTGCCTGAAGTATTAGACTCTTCCATCTATACAATAGTCTAAATAACAGTATCGCAAACTATGTCCTAGAGATATCATCATGGTATACACCTGTCTCTTATACACATCTAGATGTGTATAAGAGACAGGTCCTAGAGATATCATCATGGTATACACAGATGGGTGCCGCTCTGAGTCTCTCAAAATGACAGGCTCAATTCCAGACTCCTGAATGACTCCACGGAAATGTTTTGTGCAGTTATGTAATGGCATAAAATCTAGAGTCCACAGGCTTAAGCCTAGAAGGTAGTCAGCTAAACAAGGACCAAGATTGAAAACACTTTAGTCACTTGCCATTGAACTTTACCTTTNTACAGTGTAATTTATTATGAGTGCAGTAAAGGAGCAAGAGAGCATGAATCGGGCACTTTCCACACTGAAATAACTGAATGCTCAGGAGATCTCCAGGAAGTTGCTGTTATTAATCCCTTACTGCAAATGAGAAACTTAGACCAAGACTAGACCTAGGAACTGATCAAGTTGAAAGTGAAATTCAGGACTTTTGGAACCCATTACCCAGTCTGTTCTTATTAAGCTAAATACCTTTTTANTAGNAGTACTAGTATTTCTTTTCATGGATGAAATACTACTCTAAGAACAAATGAATTAAACAGATAAAGGCAAAAGACTACTGTACCCTAAGCAAGAGTGGGGTTCTAGGTAAGTCTAGGGGCACTAATTTCAGTAAGTCTAGGGTCACTATGAAGCTCTCTAGTTGTCCCCAGAAGTGTGCTCAAAGGCAGAGCCTTGCTATGACCAACAGGCAAAAACAGACCATGGCAAATTTGAATTGAGATCCTGATGAACCATATGGTAAATTCCAGGCTGCTATACAGAGGTAAGCCACCACTGAGAGCAACCAGGCCCTCAAAGCAGCACCCTTCTCAGTGTGGCTTTGTCCTAACCTTTGCCATAGATAGGCATGCTCATGAACTGCAGGGCTCCTGCTCCTATTGGGACCATNCCCCNTCTCTTGACTAAACTATACAATGNCCTTTTCACTGCTCAACCTGCTCCTCTTTTATCTGTTCTCCTAACTCCCCGGGCATCTTTTTAAAGAGTACAGCTGATCATGCCTTCCCTGGTCTAAACTGTCCCTAATTCCCAGAATAAGATATAAATTTGTCTAACATCAGCTGGCTGCTGCATCTCTGGGTTAGACTGGGGTCTCCAGGAAGCAGAGACTGGGGCAAAGGCTGGGATGTTTTTCTTAAGGCATGCTATCACACGGAAGTAGAAGTGAGGGAGAAGAGAAAGCAGAGGAGGAAGAAAAGCCTGTACAAGGTGTGTGAACCAGCCAGCCACTGTGAAAAGACAACTGCACTTCAGAGCAATCCACCAGAGCACAGGACTCACCCGCCAGACCTCCCATTGATCAAAATGTTCTTATGCAGAGAGCTAACTTTTCCAACTTCACATTGCCCAAGGAGATCCTTAGAATCTCATGGGTCAATGTCAGTATAGGAGCTCNAAGGTAAAAACTCATTATTTCTAGATGTGTTGAATAAATGGGTAGTGGGTGGAGAGATAAATGATTTAAGTGGAAATCCAAAATGAAGAGTGAAAAGACCAATTACAGTGACTCAAGGCACTAAAAACACAGTACTACTCTCTGCACAAAGTGAAGTCAAGACCCCATACAAAAATGTCTGTATTTTAGAGCTTGGAGAGCCCCAGCTAGGGGCTGCTAAACTCACAGATCCCTCAGGTTGTTTCTTGGAAGTGTGTATGTTCTTGTGTGTGCACAGCTACACATATGTCTGTGTGTGTGTGTGTGTGTGTTGTGAGAGCACATGTATGTGTATAGAGGTCAGAGGACAATGGTAAGTGCCATCCCTCAGACACCATTTACCTTTTTTAATTTTGAGACAGTGTCTTTCACTGGCCTGGAAACCACCAAGTAGCCTAGGCTGGCTGGCCAGTAAGACCCAGGGATCTGCCTGTCTCCACTGCCCAACTCTGGTATGACAATTGTGTACNACCATGCCTGGCTTTTTTATGTGAGTTCTGGGTCAAACTCAGGTCTCTGTGCTTGTCCCCAGCCCAGCTGTGGACTAGATAGCCAAATCCTGTCTCCCTCTTTGTTCTTTTCTCTTTCTAATTGTGAATGAGCCAAGTCAGCCCATTCTATTCTGTAGAAGTCCATCCTCACAGCTCTTATAAAGCTCTACAAGATGAAGGTAGTCTATACCTTGGTAAGTCATTGTTGAAAGAGCCAGAATAAAAGGAAAATGTTAATCCTGGCTCCTCCTTGGCTTTTGCCTTTGTTGGGTACAAGAGGCTGTAGGAACTTCAGAGATACGGGGATGAGGGGACAAGAAGTAGGTTCACAGAATGGGAAAAGATCTTTGCCAATTCCACATCCCACAAAGGGCTGATTTCCAAAATATATAAAGAACTCAAGAAACTAGAGATCAACAAACTAAATAATCCAATTAAAAAATGGGGTAGANATCTAAACAGAATTCTCAACAGAAGAATCCCAAATGGCCAAGAAACACTCAAGGAGATGTTCAACATCCTTAGCCATCAGGGAAATGCAAATCAAAACAACTCTGAGATTCCATCTTATACCTGTCAGAATGGCTAAAATCAAAAACACCTGCTGAAGAGGATGTGGAGCAGGGGAACACTCCTCNACTGCTGGTGGGAGTGNAAACTTGTACAGCCACTATGGAAGTCAGTGTGGCAGTTTCACAGAAAATTGAGAATCAGTCTACCTCAAGACCCANCTATTCCACTCTTGAGCATACACCCAAAGGATGCTCAATCATACCACAAGGATACTTGCTCAACTATATTCATAGCAGCTTTATCTGTAATAGCCAGAANNTGGAAACAACCTAGATGTCCCTCAACCAAGGAATGGATAAAGAAAATGTGATACATTTACACAATGAAGTATTACTCAGCTGTTAAAAACAAGGACACCAGGAAATTTGAAGGCAAATGGATCAAACTAGAAAAACAAAAATCATCCTGAGTGAAGTAACCCAGACTGAGAAAGACAAACATGGTATGTACTCACTCCTAAGTCACTATTAGCTGTAAAATAAAGGATAACCAGGCTACAATCCACAGATCCAGAGACACTAGCTTAGACTACTAGCAATAGCAGATAAGTAGCCTGAACTGGCCATCTCCTATGACCAGATTGGTGCCTGGCCCAAATGTCATCAGAGAGGTGCCATCTGGCAACTGATGGAGGCAGATGCAGAGACCCACAGTCAAACATTAGACAGAGTTCAGAAATCCTGCGGAGGAGGAGAAAGGAGAGTAGGAGCCAGTGGGTTCAAGGATACCATGGGAAGGCTCACAGTCAACTAACCTGGGCTCAAAGGGGCACTCTGCATATATATTACAGTTGTGTAGTTTGATTCTCTTGTGGGACTCCTAACAGCTGGAACAGGGACTTTCTCNGACTCTTTTACTGGCTTTTGGGACCCTACTTCTCATACCGGGTCACCTTGCCCAGCCTTAATACATGGGGAGCTGCTTAGTCTTACTGCAACTTGATATGCCGTGTTATACTGATACTCATTGGAGACCCGCCCTTTCCTAGATGGAAATGGAAGAGGAGGGAATTGAGAGGGAAGGATGGGGAGGNGGCTGCAGCCANGATGTAAAATAAATAGATAGNGGGGGANGGGGAGAAGAAGTGGGTTTACAGCACCAGCCTGAGCTCACTGGTCTTGCTAATAGGACATCCNCCTCCTGCTGGGGACTCTCACCAGCCACTATAGCAACTGGAGGACAAATTAGGGAAAGAGAAAAATCATGGCACAGGGCCGAAAAGAGCAGTTTGAAGAATGGAACAGACTTTCTAGAAAGTTGCTAGAAAGGCAGATGTAGGAGTGAGTGGTGGAGGGCCTCTGACCACTGTGGGTACTGGGCTCAGAGACTTTGTCAGAAACCAAAGTCCTGACATCCCCAGAACCAGCACCAAGATTCTTACCATCATCTCTCCCAGTCTCCTCAGCATGACCCTGAGTGCTGCATTCCTTCAGCTTNCCNAGAGAGGGTTGATCCTGACCCAAATGGGTCACAATGTAGCAAGGACTTCAGAACGCCAGTTATTCTTCCCTTTATCATTACAGATCATGTTGAGCTCAGACATTTCTCCTATTCCTGGATCTTTTCTTACATCTATCAGCTTCTAAAGAGTGCATTGGTGAGTACTCAGGCAGGACACTTTGCAGAGATTAGCCCTCTATGCATCCTCCAAGCAGGAAGAGATGTCTATGATCCAGCCTTGCATACCATACCATAGCAACATGAAACCTGTGAGCTCTCCCTTGTATAAGTTGCCTGTGTTAGCTAGCNCAAGGAAAACCAAGCTACACNAATACCTCAGACCCTACCACCCATACGGTCCAGTTCCCAACACTAAAGTCATCCAACTTTTGAGGAAAAACATGGCTTCCATGACAGCCTCTTTCCTTCCTGTACTGTCNACTAGTTGTCCTTATCTCTAAGTTATCTTCTCACCAACTTCGTCTTCTTCCACATTGTTGTGTCTATGAACCCACAAATCCATATAGTAAAACCCTCCATTCGCAAATCGACAGCATTAGGAGGTGGAGTCTATTTGTGTGGCTGTTTCCTTCTTATCACATGGGAGACCCAGGATATAAGCACAAAATTTACAAGGCTCAGCAGGCCCTTCCACAAGGTACATGCAGTGAACAGTGCTGGTGAAGAGGAGATTCTTCAGTGGTATAGCTGTGTGTAAGTTGTGCAGGGGACTCCAGTAACACAGGCTTTTTGAGTCATCACCCCAGCTGAGTGGAGTTTGTCTTCAACTTTCCAAGCTCTTGACTATAAGAAATAAATATCTGTTCTTCATAAGCCACCCAGTTGATAGATTATTACTATTATTACTACAGTCCAAAGAAACAAAAACATGGTCTTCCAATAGAGAAGCTATCCCAAGACCCCTTGCCTCTTCGAGGCAACTTTAAAGTCTCCACCAGGTAGCTGTGAAGATTAAAATTAGTTTTCCCATTTTTAGCCNTCTAGGGGAAGACCAGTGGAGGAGGAAGGGAGAAGCAAGTCGCCTCCAGTTGTCATCTCCCACAGCCCCACAGCTAGTGCTGCAGGTAAACACTAGTTCCTGCTGGAGTTGGAGAACAGAGGGAGAGAGTTGGGGAATGGGGACTATTAACTTCTGTTACTTAGCACCTTCCTGGCAGTGGGAAGCTGATTGAGTAAGCAAAACATGAGCTCTCAACTCCGGCACATAAATAAGCTCAAGTAGCCTGTGAGGAATCCTAAAGAAGGAATACCACCCTTGTTCCACTTTCTCTTCTTGCTTTACCACCTTTCAGCCCTGGAGAAAAGACTTCATTCCTCTGAAGACAAGGAGACATCTGGGAAAGATGTGAAGCCACCACACAAAGGTTGGGGTTGGAGTGCTAGAAGGAATACCTAAGATCATCGAAACACTGACAGAATATGTATTCCTTTCCCTCACTCTTGTGNTGTTCANCCANAGCAAGACATGACTCTTAATCCAGAAAGCAAGAGTACTCTGCCCACATGCAAGTGTGTGACCTCTGGGTCATGGGATTCTCTTATCCCCCAGCCCCCCAGCCTTCTGCTCACGTGCCTGTCCCCTTTACATCAATGTGCTGCTCAAATCTTCAGTTTCCAGATCATCCTAACGAATCTGCAACACTACTGTGGTCTCAGAAGTCCTTGATCAGGAGTTCTTGGTGACTCTACGCAAGCCCGATCCTTCTGCTCCAACCTCCCCGTTCTTTCCCTCACCAGCCTTCCCTCTCTATTCCTGGTCTCAGCGTCCCTGAAAACAAATTCTTCTCTTCCTCTGGATTAGCCATTTTTCTCATTGCTCTGACCAAAGAGCTGACGAAAGCAACTGAAGGAAGGCTTGAGGGCTGTTTCAGAAGTAGAAATGCATTACCGCACATCATATATGGAGATTAAACCAAGATGACAGTGACATGGGATGTGGAAGGCCCGACCTGGAGGACAATGTCGATTTGGCCATTGATTGCAGCAATGGGAAACCATGACTTGGCTAACTCAAGGGATTCAGAGATCTATTTATGTTGTCATAAGAGTCGGGCGGATGGATTTCGTGTAGTCCTTCAGCGCTTTCCCTGTCATGTAAACAGATCCTCCCCCAGTCTCATTCCCAAAGCTCTTCTCACATATNCTTAAGATAAAGCTCCCCAGATCTCAGTTTGTTAAGTCCTTCTAGGTCCTTGTCAATGCTCATCCTTGTCTTNGGAGATTTCCCTGAAGACTCTACTCTGTAATAGTTACTCCTCCCTTGATCCCTGATATCGTGTCCTTGAGTGATTTTCTTAGTTTTCTGTTTTAAGAACAACCAAATTTCAAGAAGAGGCAACATAATGTAGCCAACTCTTTAATGGCTTTTGGGAATAATCTTAATAATCTCAGGAAATCCTTTTTAAAAAATAACTACACACACACACACACACACACACACAAATAAATTTAGTCTTATAAAATAATCACTTTTTTTTTATTTCACAGCATGCCAAAAAAAAAAATGTTGACATCAAGAGGCACAACCCCATAAATTAGCAGTTGGGGGAATCCCAGATAGAGAGTCCTCATTTGATATTTAATCATACAGCGCTTTGCATCTGTGTTGTTTTCTTTTGTGCTGTTTACTGAGCTTCCCAACTTTGCACGTCTTCTCTTAAGGTTAGACAGTACATCTACTCAGGTCAGTCTCTGTCTTATATTTCCTCGTATACCTCCACAGAACATAAGCCTTGCAGATATGGAATCATTTCTGAGAAAGTTTCAGGTCAGAGTACAAAAATACTTATTGCGGGGATGGGGGGAAGGACAGAAGCAAGGGGTAAGGGGATTGGCACACATTCCCACTACCCCTGCTTGTTACATTCATGCTATGAACACTTGAGTGTTGCTGATCAAGCATATTTGTCTATGATTTAGGTAGTCCAGTTCACAGTGCCTCAAAAGCATTAGTTTATGAGTTTTCCCCAAATCCATAAATTGCCACATGGTTTTGGAGCAACTCTGTGGAAAACGAGCATTATATTGGGAGTTGGGCTGTATTCCCTGCTTTGCTCTTGGGGTGTCATTTGACCTCTTATAGGGCTCAACTGTTCTTCTGCCAAATATCTTTATTTTAGATTTATTGTATGGACCTTTCTAACTCAGAGTGCTATAATCTTTTCACTCTTTGTCAGTATATGAACAGCAATAACACATTCCTGACTCCACTGCTTATCTCTAGTCTCCTCCTTGACTCTAGACACTTGTGTCCACCAGTGATCCCCATAGTTTTGAATTTCAAGTACAAGTCAAACTTCAAAAAGTTAAGAGCCTTAACCAAACTCTGAGGAGGACCCTCTGTCCACCATACAATGTAGTTCCTAGTCTACATAGTATAGTTTACCAACTACTTATGAGGAAAAAAAGGATACTGGGTGCTAACTACTATAGTCTGTGGAATTAGATCCCACTAAGAATCCAATGGAGTCAGAGTCAGAATAATAAAGTGCTAGTTAACGAGNCCCAAGCTCTTTTCCCCAAACTTTCTCTCCTGGTCTCAACAACTCCTTTGCATTGTGTGAAAACCAAGGCAAGATAGATTGAGCAACCATCACAGTAAAAACGATGTGAACTCGGGCCTCTGGCTACAGAGCCTGCAGTCCCACAGGGAAGAAATGACAGATGAGCTGTTCCAGGGTAATGCCTCTCACAGCTCCCATCTGTCAGGGACCAAGGGATCAAGAATTATTGGTGATGAAGCATGCTTCCAAAAACAAGCAATTGAAATATCTTAAGTTTGTCCTAACTGAGAATTCCCTTGAGTCCAGAACTCACCACCATCACCCATACCAGCATCTGGGCCTTGATNGAAGAGTGACAGCAATTCTAACTAGTCAGCTTCCTATCTCTGTCTCCAGTGTGATTCTACCCTCAACCCTCACATTTCTGTGTAAGATATTAAAGGGTCACCTGTCACCTGTCACAGCGCCACTATTCTCATCCAGAACCTTGAAACAGACTAATTATTTCAATCCATCCTTAGCACTTTCTCCATCCACCTCTCCATACCTCTTGCATTACTTAAACACATCCTGGGACCCTGTCTTAGTTAGAGTTTCTATTGATGTGAAGAGACACCATGACCACAGCAACTCTTATAAGGAAAACATTTCATTGAAGTGGTGGCTTACAGTTTTAGAGGTTTAGCCCATTATCATCATAGCAGGGAGCATGGTGGCCTGCAGACAGACATGGTGCTTTCTACATCTTGATCAGAAGGCATTAGGAAATGGACTCTGACACTGGGTGGTATCTTGAGCATAGGGAACCTCAAAGCCTGCCCCCAGAGTGACACACTTCCTCCAACAAGACCAACAAAGCCACACCTACTAATAGTGCTACTCCGATGAGCTTATGGGGGCCAATTACATCCAAACTACCACATTCCACTTCCTGACCCCCATAAGCTTTAAAAATATCATAATGCAAAATGCATTTAGCCTAACTTCAAAAGTCCCCATAGTCTATCACAATCTTAACAATGTTTAAAAGTCCCAAGTTCGAAGTCTCTTCTGAGATTCATGCAATCTCTTAACTGTAATCCCTTATAAAATCAAAATCAAAAAAACAGATCACATACTTCCAACATATAATTGCACAGGATATTTATTACCATTCTGAAATGTAGGGAAGGGAGCATACCAAGGAAATACTGGACCAAAGAAAGGCTAAAAACCAGCTGGGCAAACTCCAAACTCTGCATCTCCATGTCTAATCTCAAAGTGCTCTTCAGATTTCCAACTCCATTCAGCTTTGTTGACTGCAATACATTTCTTTCTCTTAGGCTGGTTCCACTCCCTGTTAGCATCTCTCCTTGGCAGATATCCACAACTCTGACATCTCTAACATCTTGGGTTCTCCAAGGCNATTCANGTTTCAACTTCATAGCTTCACAAAATGGCCTCTCTAGGCCTCTATTCAGGAACACAACTGACACATGCATGCAGCTTTCCTTAGTCTTGGGGGCAAATTCCATATCCCCTTTCTTCTATGCATAACTCCAGAAGTTCTGCTCTTTACTGGAACTGGAACATGTCCACTTTTTCAATTACATCTTCACCAGCTTTCTCTCCTTCACTGCCTAAGCTTGGCTGTCCTGGAACTGGATCTCTAGACCAGGATGACCTCAAATTCAGAGATTCACCAGCCTCTGCCTCTGAAGTGCTGGGATAAAAGGTGTGCACCACCACACCTAGCTCTAAGCTTTTCTTTAGTTCCTTTTCAAAAGTTGAAAATTTAGCTGGGTGGGATCTTGCCCNGAGGTCACCACTCCCTTTATTTCATTTCTTAATCTGTTTATCTCCTTGAACACAGGACTTAGCTCTATTCTACTCCCTTTCTCCTCAAAATTTACTTTTTGTAATTTACCCTGCTCAGCTTGCTCCTTTTCATTATAAATCTTCATTAGAGTTACTGCTAATAACTATATGACAGAGTCTATACTAGGCTGTTTTTAGATTTCCTCTGCCAACAGAATTAATCCAAAACTCTTCACTTTAGCCTCAGGCAGACTCTTTGGACAAGGGCAAAAAGCAGCCATTTTCTTTACCAAAACATAAGAATGCTCTCTAGGCAACATACTAAAATTCTTCTACTCTGAAACCTCTTGAGGTAGCCCCCTACAGTTCATCAAATCACACTCAGCACTACTGTCTTCCATGTTCCTACCACTATGGCCCATTAAATAATACTTAAAGCATTCCACTACTTTCCTAACCCAATGTACCAAAGTCTGAATTCCTCCAAACAAAAACCTGGTCAGGCCTACCATAGCAATACCCCACTCCTGGTACCAACTTCTGTCTTAGTTGGGGTTTCTATTGCTGTGAAGAGACACCATAACCAAAGCAACTCTTATAAAGGAAAACATTAATTGGGGTGGCTCGCTTATAGATCAGAGGTTCAGTCCATTATCATCATGGTAGGGAGTGTGGCAATGTGCAGGCACACATGGTGCTGGCTTGATTAGAGGCAACAAGAAGTGGACTGTCGGTCACACTGAGAGAAGCTTGAGCAAAAAAACCCTCAAAGCCCANCCCCACAGTGATACACTTCCTCCAACAAGACCACACCTTTTTCAACAAGGCCACACTTCCTAATAGTGNCACTCCCTTTGGGATTATGGGGGCCAATTACATTCAAACTATCATAGATTCCAAAAAAATCTTTGAGGAAAGGGACTATTTCTTAAATTCTTTGCATCCATTATANAGTCTAGAATTAAACTTTGTACTGAAACTCTAGGTACTCAATAAATATTTGAAAAAAAGAAAATGGCTTAGGCCCATGCTACACACACTGTGAAGTTGTCACAAACTTCTAGGCAGTTCTCAGAAATGGAAACCACAAAAGTAGTAAGCCTTAATTTTACTATGTAATTAGAAATTAAAATGATTTACTTTGCCTCNGGGTCCTTTCTCTTTATGCCCTAACTTATATTTGCTGGTACATCAAAGCAAACTACAGCCTTTTAGAAATAATGTAATGGAAAAAGGATTGCCTNAATGAAGGTACAATTTCTGAAGACAAAGGCATTATCATCCAAATGNTTGAAATACACTGGTTTCAGGAAAAGATTGCCACAAANTGTCCAACACAAGTCCATCAACAACTGAAGACACTAAAACTGTCCTCTGAATGATCACAGGAGCAGCAACAATGGGTGTCTGGGAAAGAATCCAAGCTGGTAAATTTTTATATGCACTCTTACACTATCAGGGGTGCCAGGAACAGAGCAGGAGGGGCTGGGGACAGAGATCAAGGAGACAAATGCAAACCCTGCTCAGAAGACAGTTTGGGAAAGGCCTCCTACGAACAGGATAGTATAGGTTTGGATACTGAGAACTGCTGCNTGAAGGAAAGCAGTTCAGGTCCTGGGAACTGAGGCACTGCCACCTGGAGGTCCCTGGATGCCTCCTATTCCTCTCTGTCACCCACAACCCCAAAGCATCCCTGAAAGACCCAGGGAACACAGTTTGCAGAACATCGATGAAGTGTGGAATAGCCATATTTAAAGGCTGGCTCCATAATTATTATTAATTTTTAATATATCTCAATCATCAGTTCCTTATCTCTTCAATATGCTCTAAGGTACATACTAAATGGNTGATATGAGGTCATATGTATCACAGGGCTTTGTAAACTGCAAATTACCATATACAAACTGTAAACTACCACACACAAACACTTAATTCTATTAAAAAAACTGCCTACTTATCCAAGGGTCTAGGCTTTGAAAGGGAAACTCAAAAGTCACCTAATTATATTCTCATCTAAGGAGCAATATTTTCTGTGGCGACTCCTGATGAAGGCAGATAGATTTACTAAGTCCTTGACTGGCCATAACCTCCAGGCTGGAGAACATCTTTCTTCCCTGAGGGCCCCAGGCTGAACTNGGGAAGATATGGTCCCTTTACTGTATTTACTAATCCTTACTCAATCTTCTTGGAAATCTCAGGCCTTTCTAAGAAACAGAATCTACCTGCCTGCCCCAATCAGGTTGCAAATTCCTGAAAGACACTAGCATGTCACACTTCTTCAGTGCTGTCCTTCGCTCTGGGGTTTGATCTTGTTGTCTCATGCCCTGCTTAAAATGGTTCCTCTTCTCACTTGCTGTGAAGTCGAGTCCAAAGTCTTCAGCACTGGATCTTTTCTTCTTATCTTATGCATTCTTCCCAGCAACTCTGTTCCACTCCAAGGCTTTCACCTGTAGGCTCACGGCTCTTGAGTAGAATACTCCTGGCCATGGCTTCCATTTCTCCAGGGCTCTTGACTTTTTTACAACCAGATACTTGCAGGACAGTTAACTGTCCTCAAGGGGAGATGCTAAAATTTTGAACTGGCATGGCAAGAATATTAACCAAGTGAAATGNGAGACCTCCTTCTGTACGCACATGAATTGTTTGGTTTCTAGATCTTAGGAGGTCCTAGAAACTAGCTGGGGCACNTAGNTCAGAGAATAACAACATGAGTGAGGGCCGCTCTGTTCAAAGGTTGTTTATGATCGNGACCTAGGCCCTATATGTGATACCAACTGTAATTCAGTCTTCTGTATCTTACATACCCTTCAAATTCAGCACAACCATACTGCACCCAACCTGCCACATCTATACTGCCATTACATCCCTGTAGCAATGAGGTTTTACTATAACCTGCCCAGCTGCCCAAATTAGGAATTTGGGTATTCTTGTTGTCATCACTTTTTCCTCCCAATTTAATCACTCCCCATGTCCTGTCCTGGGTAATCCCTACACATCTCAAATTCCCTTTTTCTTCTCCCAATCCGTAAGTCACTTTGTATCACTGCTGCAGTGGGTCCCCCCTGACTCTGATGCTGCCTCCCCTAAGACACTGCCTGTAACTCAGCTAACATAGACTTGTCTAAAGCCAAATTAAATCATATAGCTAGTCTACTGTAATTCCTGAGAGTGAAAGCACCAGCTTCTTTGCTGAGCCTATGGATCATTATCCAGTGTTTTTAGTTCCTGCAAATCTAATCTCTCTCCCTCACTATTTCATAATATTACTTCTCTCCAATTC
>LZPO01066284.1:123792-139043 GCA_001675575.1 Neotoma lepida
AAGCTCGCAGCAAGAATGAAGGCCAGATCTGCATGGGCTAAACATATACATGTGGATTTGTGCAAACCCACAAAATAATGAACAAGAACCTAAGAAGAAACATAGACAGAGAAGAGAGGAGGGCTGGAACCCAGCCCTAATACATACATTAGAAGTATTGTGTGTAAGGAAGAACCAATAACGAGACTAAAGGTGAAGGACAATGGAATAAAACACCTAGACCCATAAATGCTCACAAAAGCCANGATAGGTACAGGTTTCAACACTAGGAGAGGTTTTTTCCTATGTCACAGACTCTAGGAAGCCAAGACAAAGACACAGAAGGGACCCTGAGGCTAGGAACACAGTTATCCTAATATCTTCCCAAGTTGCGTGAGACAGAAACCTTCATAGTGAGTGAAGAGGTGCCCATGTGGAGAGCACACTGACACCTCTTCAACTTTACTGGAAGAGAAAACAGAGAAGAGCAGAGGCGAAGAGGGGTATGAGGTCAAGAGGAGACATTTTGGTTTTTGAATGTGAGATTCTAGAGCATGTTGTATGATATTAGTGGCAGCAACCTGCCAGAAAGACAGCAAGCATGAAGGAGAAAGGAGACCAGAAAAGTAGTGGTTGATTTCTTTGGGTGAATATGNAAACTGTCAGCAGTTGCCCCCATATATCAGCTGGTAGCAAGAATGGACCCCTGCAGTGAGAGGAGGTCACCAGANTGTGTGGGCTTCAGAATGACAGGCCAGGTGCTGTGAAGAGCACTCAGAGAGGTCACTGCAGTAACGCTGGGAATGCANTTAGTGAAAGCTACCAGGGGTTCCTGTTTTAGTGAACAACAGATGTGAGGGATTTTTACCATCATCTTTCACTTTGGTTAACAACTAATAATTACCTGTATTTATAAAGTGATATNCTGGTATATGTTTACATTGCAGAATAATGAAATCAAACTGATTAACACTTTCATTACTGTATCATTTTGTGGTGACAAAACATAATCTACACTTCCCTATTTTGAAGTACACACGTATTTGTTAACTACAGTTACAATCCCATACAATAGCTCTCCAAAATGGATGCTGTCCATCCGAACCTGTGTACCCTTTGAGCAAAACCTCTCACTTCCCCTTCTCTCCCCCCAATTTGTTGTCACTACCATTCTACTCTCGATTTCTGTAACTTTGACTGTTTTAGACTCCACATACAAATGAGAATACGGGGTGTTTGCTCTTCTCTGTCTTGTTTATTTCCCTTAGCGTAATGTCTTTGAGGGCTTCCCATGGCATCACAAATAATAGAATTACCTTCTTTGGAAGGCTAAGCAGTATTCTAGTCTGTTGGATGTATGTATAATGTTTTGTTTAGCCATCCATCCTTGGATGGACACTTAGCTTGGCTCCATATCTTGGCTATCATCAACAGTACTGTGATGAATGTGGCACTGTAGACGTTTCTTCAATGCACAGATTTCATTTCCTTTGGATATATATCAGAAGTGAGATGCTGGATCATATGATAACTTTATTTTTAGCTTTGAGGGGCTGCCATATGGTTTTCCACAATGGCTGTATTAATTTGCATTCCCTCCAGCAGCGGAGTGTATAAGGGCTCTCTTTTCTCTGTGTCCTCAACAACATTTGCTCTTTGTGCTTTTGATAATAGCCATTTTGCCAGGTGTGAGGTGACAACTCACTGTGGTCTTACCTTGTGTTTCTCTAATAATTAGCGATGTTGAGAACTTTTTCATGTATCTGCTGGCCATCTGTATGTCTTCTCCTGAGAAATGTTTATTCAGAACATTTTCCCTTTTTATAGGGTTATTTTCTTGCTATTTACACTCCTTAAATATTTAAATATAAACCCCTTATCCAATGTATGGTTTGCAAGCATTTTCTTCCAACCCATGGGTTATAACTTCAGATAACAAATACTTTGAAGCTATTTTTTACTGCAGAAAATTTGTTATAATAATATGCTGTGGCTCAATAGGTTTTAATCAAACATCAAACTCTCCAGGGACTTAAGATGCCTTAATTCCAGAACATCATTAAGCAAAAATAGGCCAAGCCTACACATCCTGNTAAAAAGAACTTTGACCATTTTAGAGTTGGTATGGGACTTCAGAAAAGTAANCAGATGTACCACACCATATAATGAGAGGACAAATGTGACAGAAACTGCCCAAAGCATAAATAAATGATCATGGTTTGTCCAAAAAAGAGTAATTCTGATTTGGCAGAGCTGTCAGCAAAATCCTCTGTGAGGAGATGGGAGCCTACACCTGAAGAATAAGAAGGAATCNGCTTCAGAGAGAACAGAGTGTGACCTTCTAGACAGAAGAAGCAGACTGCAAAGTGCCAATGCAGGAGGTTAGGTGTGGAGAAATGAGAGAATGCAGAGGACCCACGGGACAGAAAGGACAGATTAAATGGGAGGAGGAGTAAAATTGGAGAAGCTGGCACTGCCAGGCAGGGCTGAGATATACAGGTCCCAGGAGTTTAGAACTCAATAGGATTCCAGGATATAAACGTACCCCCCCCTTAAAAAACCTAGCCCTGTCTTTACACCAGCAATAGCCTCTCAAGAAAAGTATCCTGCTCATAGTATCAATAAAAACAATGTCTGGGGCGGGGGACCCTTAGCACATGTATGTGGTCAAATGAAATTTCCCCTGGCAAAGCTCTTCTTTCTTTTGGGAATGGGACACTGTTGATGGATGTTAGCGGGAGTACCAAGAAGGCTGGGATGCCAGCCCAGTAGATAAAGTGTGCCCTGGTAAGTCGGATGACCTGNGCTTGCTCTCCAGAACCCACACACAATAGCTAGGAAATCAAGTCAACCTGAATGTCCAGCAACTGGGGCATAGGTAAGGAAAGCGTGATATATATACACAATGGCATTTTAAAGCTGTAAAGAAAAATAAAATTATGAAATGTGCAGGTAAATAACTATAACTGGAAAAATTAAACTGAGTAAGGTAACCCAGACCCAGAAGGACAAACACCATATGTTCTCTTTCACATGCAGAGTCTAGTTTCAACGCTTTTAGCTATTATTATTATTATTATTATTATTATTATTATTTGAGAATTTCATATATATATGCAAAAACATGGTAATCTACCATTCATTTCCCTCCTCCAACATCCCCAATTTTCCCTCTCAACATAACTGCCTCTGAACTTCATATCCTTTTTTAAAAATAATCTACTAAATTCATTAGTTTTGCCCACATGTACATGAATATGGGGCGTTCATTGGGNCATAGGAAATTACTAGTGGCCATACTCACACAAAAAAGGATGTTTCCCCAACAATTATCAATTGCCGATAGTTCTTCAGTAAGGAGTGGAGCCTGGAAAGCTTTAGGTCGTTGTTAAGTATGGAGTAGAAGCCAGAAGTCCAAACATGGGGGTTGCTTTAAGAGAGTAAGGACAATAGAGCATAGATAAAGGGGACATAAAGAGGGAGAATTATGGGATTTAAAAGCTTAAGTGAAGAGGGAAACAGGAGACTTGAGAGATGAGTGTATGAGTTAGTGGAGGATTAACCAAAATGGAGGGTGTACAAAAAAGCAATATAGAAAACTACTATCTATAGATTGTCAAATAAAAGCCTACTACCTGGTACAGGCTAACTCCCCTTGAGTTGTCAGAGGTGCCCTAGAGACCCCAAAANCAATATGGGCTGATGGCTTTGTCCTTGGTCACCTATCGAAATTTGATGATAAGAGCCGAATTGCTAAATATACCATGCACTTTTCACGGGATATAGAGAAACCAAGTGGTACTGACCAGGAAGCTTCCTGCTATCTGGCTTTCACAGTACCAGAACATGCTATGGAGGCTGTCTGGAGGAAAAAAGACAGCAGCAGTCTTACTTAGCTGTGAACTACCAGAACAATTATTATGATAAAATATGCCCATAGAGGTAATATTGGNATGAACATTATGGGAGTAATCAACCATTTCCTGATGTATTTAAGGCCTTTTTCACAGGAAGAAACACATGTCTGGTACTGTGTTACTGTCTGGCTAAGAATCCATGGTTAAGGAGCTCACAGGTTCCAAGGGTGAACCTACTACTATTACTATGCTAAACTGACATGGTTTCAAAGTGCTCTCTAAATTCATGTTTCTATATACCCATAAATTAATGCAGCTCTCAGATTTCATGAAAGAATTTTCTTAATACAGTCGATGGTAGTTAAAAACTCACAACTAGTCAAAGTACAGAGAACCAGTGTCAGTGGAGGGCTCAGACAAAAAAAAGCCACGANGGGAGCATCTATATTATATACCCGCAAAGGTTCAGGGACCATGGCATAAGGGTGGCAAAAAGATTGCAAGAGACTGAGGTCAGGGCAGACCAGAGTGACAGTGTCTTCTGGACATGAAAGGAGCAATGCACTCATGAACTCACAGCAACAGTGGTTGCCTGCACAAGATCTGTACCAGAGTAAGCCAATCAGCATTCTAGAATGGAAGAGAAAGGAGGTGCTCTAGTCAGCTGATGGTTTCTAGGGAAAGAGAGTCCATTTTCTTTAAGGGTGTGGTCCCTCGTGAATCAAACTCACTCCACTGGATGGCCCTACACCCAGAAATATATGGGTGGCACAAACTGGACTTGATGGGTTATTTTAAAAAAAAAGGCAGGGAAAGGGAAGTAAGGGTAGATCTGGAAGGAGCTGGAGGGGGGATATGATCAAAATACATTGTATGAAATTCACCAAGAATTAAAATACTTTTTAATTGAAAAAAACCCTGCTATCTTATAAACCCCCCCTCAAAAAAAAAGAAAAAGAAAGAAAAGAAAATACAAAAGGGAGGTTGAAAGGAGTTATCTGCACAACTAGATAACTGCTCCTAGAAGTGAGGAGTTACTAAACACAATTTCCCATCCCAGGTGTAGAATGCAGCCATAGTAATTGGTCAGAGAGGCCTCAAGACCTCCAAATAATACTGACTTTTGTCAGTTCTCTTGGTTGCCTAAGAGAACTAGAGGCTAAGACCCTATTGCATACATTTCAGTTTCAAGACACAGAAAAAAAGCAAGCTGGCACTGAGCTGGAAAGTCCTGCTGGCTAGTTTTCAGTGTTAGAATGGGCCATGCAGGCTCTGCAGGGAAATGCCATCAACCATCCTATTCAGTTGTTTCCTTCCAACTAAAAAAAGCCAACATGCCAGGCAAGATTTGCCCACCTGTACAGTAGTGGCATGGCTGTTGTGGGGTTTGAGACCTGCAGGACAGGAGGGAACCCATGCCTGTACTGTAAACCCAGCTTAACAACTCAAGACTAGAGGAGATGAAGGCCCAAGTAGAAAACTTGTTACTGTTGTTTAACTAAAGTGCCTTCTAAATCTCTATGTTTATACCCATAGGAAAAAATCTTCTTTGAGCCCTCATCAGTGAAGCCTTTCTCCACAATGAGTGCTGGTAAACTCAGAGACTCACAGATGCCCACGATGCTGAGAATAAGCGATGGTTAAAGGCTCATTCCCAAATAAGACATTTATATCATTTTCTGTAAGGCTCAGGAAACACTGAAGAAGAGGGAGCAGGAAGTATGTAAGGGCTGGAAGGTAGAGTGGAGCACAGTGAAATGCCACCTTCTAGATCCCACGTAACCACTGCAGTCATAAACTCACAACTGCAGTTGCTTGCACTGGACCCACACAAGAGTGGCCCTATCAACAAGTCATGGAAGGTAGAGGAACTCATGGGATCCTATCTCACTGCTGAACTTTAGGCCATTGGTAGGTTCTAGGGGAAGGATTACTATTGTCTACAGNTGTGTACCCACTGCTGAACCCGTCAGGCTCCATTGGATAGCTCTGAACCCATGGTCACACAGACAGCCCTGGTTTAAAAACAAAACAAATAGACATGAACAGATTTGCAGGGAAGAGGAGAGGTAGGCAGAGGTACTGGGGAGATGGGAGAGCATGAGGTTCAAAGTGGTCAGTATGTATTCTATACATGTAACCCCAGAGCTGGGGAGACAGAGACAGGGAGATTCCTACGGCTCACTGGCCAGCCAGCCTAGCCTACTTAGTGAGTTCTAGGCCAGTGAAAGACCCTGTCTCAAAACAAAAAGGGAAAGAGTACCTTAGGAACCACACTCGAATCATCCTCTGGTCTCTGTGCACTCACACACATGTACACACACACATGTACACACACACACACATACACACACACACACACACACACACACACANACACACACACATACCTACAGAGAGAGGCTGTGGGGGAGAATGCAGAGAAATCAAATATTGCTGTTGGAAGTCAAACAGTGACATTCTTCAGTAGGGGGAGCAATTTGATAATTTTATGTAGTGATTTCACTTGTAGTAGTTTATCCTAAGTAAATTTTCAGAACTACAATCAGAACTGCATTTTGTCTCTCCAGAATTCATTGTCCACAGAGCAGCTAAGAAGGTGTTTTTAAAACCTAGCTGTTAGGTCTGGTGGTGCGCTAGTAAGTGCCTACAGCAGGCTCTGGGAGAGGAAGGCTCTGGTTGGTGGCATCTGCTATCATTTGCTGGGGTATAAATACTCTTGCCGCAGCTGGTTTCCGACATGATGTTACTGACCACAGCTTTGGGAAGAGATGTGCATCTCAGAGGCCCCAGTGAGCCAGCCTCCTGTAGACAGCAAAGGCCATGTCTCTCCTTGCACAGAACCCAGCAGGTTCTGTCTACTACACCTGGCGATAATGTGCCCTGACCTCCAAAGGCCTCCATCACCAGGGGGTTCCTTCCCACCTCCTCCGCCACCGCCACCGCCACCGCCACTGCCACCTCCTCCCTTTGTTCATTGCTTCTAAATTGTGACTGAACTCTCAAGTTCAACCCCACCATGACAGTGTCTCTGAACTGANCCTTCCTAAGCTCTTCCTCTTGTCATTCAGATGTCTGCTCAAATGCCATCTATGCAGAAAGGTCCCCCTTGACTACTCTCCCTAAAGCGGCCAGCCCTCTGTTCAGTCACTGACTTGTTGAGACTGAAGAACCCCCTTTGCTGCCATCTGGACTCACCTTTCTTATTAGAATGTCTCCCCACGAAAACTTGAACTTCATGAGCTCAGATGTGTGTTTAGTCCTGGTCACTCCGTGATTCTCAGCTTTTAGAAAATTATTTAGAACAACCCCAACAAATATTTGTTAATATTGATAGATTATAATAAAACTTATTCATTTTAATNGGAAATAGGTACTTTTCATAATATATTCTAATTATAATTTCTCCTTTCCCAGATTCCCCCCAATTCTCCACCCACCCAAATCCACACCCTTTCTTCCTCTCCCCCTCATTAGAGGCATTAGAGGCATTAAAGGCATCTAAAAAGTAATAAGATAACAATAAACAAACCAGAACNGAACAAAACAAACATAAATGTACAATGATAGGGAATGATNTTATGAATGTTTCCTATCTGCCAGCAATTGTTCTAAGTACGCTGTATGTTTACTTCATTTCTCTTATTATAATTCCCCTATAGATAAGGAAACATACAGAGAAGTTAAATAATTTGCCAAAGCCACACAAAACCAAGAAGACAGGTCAAGTCCTAGTGTGGTCCAGGCCTCACTTAGCTGAGAGTTCAGGATGGCACAAGATAAAGCCAGCCAACATCCCAGCAGGACAAGAAAGATCATAAAGTCTCACCCCTATTGGTAATTGATGGCTGCTAGGGGAGGAGAGAGAGAGTCAGTTTTCTTCAGGGATGCATCTCTTGAGTGGTTACCCATGCCACAGTGGGCGGTCCTACACCCTTGCACATACAGATAGCATCAAGTGGACTCGATGACCTTTAGAGAGAGAAAGAACACACAGTTGGGAAGCAAAGGTGAAGGAGACAGGAAAAGAACTGGAGAGGAGGGAATGGAGAGTGGATTTGATCTAAACACATCATATGCATGTAGAACTTCTCAACAACAACAAAACAATTAGGCATGCTCAAAACCAGAAGAGGCCTCGTGTAATTCAATAAGCAGAGGACTGTGACGACATCTCAGGCGCTTGCTCAGCTAATGTTAGTGACATAGTTTCTTGTCATTTGTCCGCTGCTCTTATATTTGTGGTGCCCTTGCTCAAGAGCTCTGGAGCAAGGCACAATTCAAAGCTGGACAAGCACTATCTGCTGAGTTCCTAGCTTGACACCAGGATGGTATCATCCAAATCCCTCCCCAAACATCAACCATGAGCCTTTAGGAATCTGGTTTCCAAGCAATACCCGAATGGCGTTGTTAGAATGCCCACGGTATAACTGAAAGTAGAAGGAAAGTTTTACAAGTGTATTGTGAAGGCTGGTTGTTGTCAGCTTGGCACAAGCTAGAATCACCTGGGAAGAAGGAACCTCATGGAGGAATTTCACCCAACAAATTGGGCTGTAGACTTTGTCTGTGAGGCGCTTTCTTAATTGCTGACTGATGGAGGAGGGCCTAGACCGCCACCACTGTGGGCGGTGTTGTTCCTGGGTTGCAGATGGTCCTGGGTTGTATAAGAAAGGAAGCTGAATGTGAGCCTGGGAGCACAGTAACCTGTACTGCTCCATGAGCTCTGCTTCAGCTTCTGCTCCAGGTTCCTGCCTCGAGTTCTGACCCTGACTTCCTTTGAAGATGGACTGTAACCTGTAAGCCAAATAAACCCTTTCTTCCCCAGGTTAGTTTATGGACATGGTATTCATCACAGAAATAGAATACAAACTAGGATATGTATGTTCTATAAGAGCTCAAGAAAAATAAAGCACTTTTTTTGTTTCTAGGTAATGCTTAGGAAGAAACCAAGATAAGCACACCAAAACATTATCAGTGGTTGAATGGGGGCAGGGGGTGGGATAAATGATCAACCATACTCATCTCTTTTCCAATTGTCTCCAAAACAGCACTGAAAAACAAAATCTGTATTATTGCATTTTAAAATGGTTGAAAAGCTTAATGACAATGGAACGCAAAACCCAGAGAACATTAAATGNCCCAAAAGAGGACATGGCAGCTGTCAACGGAGTTTCTGCAGCAGTCAGGCAAGCAGAAGACATGCTGGAGACTCCTCANCTTGGGAAACGCAGGACAGCCCTAGTTACAAGTGAGGCAGGTCCAGAACAGAGAGGGAATGGTAGAGAGAGAGATGCCCCTCATCTGCACCTGAGGGAGACAAGCTCCAGATTAGCCTGAGTGACATCTGGGGCCAAGAGCCTCGGCACCAAGTCAGGAGAGAATGCTGGGTGCCCTTGTTGACAATCTTGTGGGTCAGTCGAGAAACCTCGGCTTTTGTCAGGGTGGCATAGTGTACAACAGGAACCATTGGCTCTGTGCTCTGGACAAGCCCCTCAGTGCACTCACCAGGGGACCATGCTGAGAGGACAAAATACGAACTGATTTCAGAGGCTTGGTATGTAAATAAAGGATGACAATTTTTACTGGCTCGATAATAAAATTATAATATTGTCATATATTGTATTAAACAAAAATGTAGTATTAGTTTTACCTATTTCTTTTAATGT
The DNA here is from genome assembly GCA_001675575.1 of Neotoma lepida. Lineage (NCBI taxonomy): Eukaryota > Metazoa > Chordata > Mammalia > Rodentia > Cricetidae > Neotoma > Neotoma lepida. The sequence goes on from LZPO01066284.1 coordinate 133,295, forward strand.
GACTACTGAAAACTTGTAATTACTCAAGTGGCTACATTTGTGGCTCAAATATTATTTCTCCCAGATACCCAATAGTGCCAAGACTAACCCTTATATTTTACAGATGACAAAAATGTATTTAAGATGGCTAAATGGCCAGAGCTAGTTCGTGGAAGACACACAACAAATTAATGAAAGAGGTGAGACCAACACTGGGCATTCTGGACATCCAAAATCATCCTCTTGCTTCATCACCTAACATACATGTCAAATGTGTTATTCTGGGGGTGTTTAAATGACACATTTAGTTTCCTTATGGGAAATCCAGGTGACTGTCATTTGGCAGTCTATAAACTTGAAACAGTGAAGGGTTTACCCCATTGGCCTTACTGTAACTTTGAAAGCTGTCTCTGTGGGTCTTGTTTCGTTTTATTTCTTTGAGACAGGGGCTCATGATGTAGCCCCAATTGGCCTGGAACTTACAATGAAGACCAGGGTGACCTAAAACTCATTGAGATCTGCCTGCCTCTATTTCCTGGATGTTGTTAATAGAGGTGTGTGACGTCATCCCTGGGCCTGTAAGAACGTGTTTAAACGTGTTTATTCATGCATTGCTTCAGTCCTGCACGTTTGTGAGGCAGGATGCAATGTTTTCCTAGGTAGATCCTAGATGAATCCATCATCACAGAATGGGGTCCCAAAGACTCCCACTAACAATAAGCAAAGTAGATCCTGGTGTTTCTCCTGAAGACATTCTTTGTTTATAGCAGATCTGAGGCTGGAAACTACAGGAGGCCAGAGATTTCCTGCTTGTGTTTGACTTTCACGTCCAAACACAAAGAAACATCAAAAAGCAAAGCTGCAGTTCCTCAGATTTGACAAGGTTCTTATAACTGAGAATGGGAATTGCCTACCCGACTGCCTTCTCTCTTGCCATCTAATGAAGCCTTGAATCTGTAAGGGAAGGGGACTGCTTCCTTACTAGAACTACATTTCCCAGCATCCCTTTCAGTTAAGAGCCCTCATAGGGCATAGCTTTGGCAAAATATGGAAGGGGAAGTTATCAGGTATGACTAAGGGAAAATTCTTAGAAGAGTTTGACTCTGGTACAGGGTTTCCTTCCCCATTTCCTGTCTTCCTCTTTCTAGACATATTGCTCACAGTGCTGAGTATAAATCTACCACTTGGGACTATGAGACAGCAAGATACCTTACAGATGGACGAATGGAAAAACCCTGACAACAGTCTAGAGCAGCGGTTCTCAACCTTCCTAATGCTGTGATTCTTTAACACAGTTCCTCATGTTATGGTGACCCCCAACCATAACATTATTTTCATTGCTACTTCATAACTGTAATGAATCATAATGTAAATATATGATATGCAGGGTATGTCAATATTTGAGGTACACAGCATGTTGAAGGGCACATGTTGTCCTATAGACGAGGAAGGTGTAATTCAGGAAGGCTAAGCATTTCACCCACAGACAGCTAAGAAGTGTTGCTCTCAAGGTAGACTCAAAATCAGATAAATCTCTGCCAACTTTGTCACCCAGCATGGAGCCTCAGGTACATAAATGATGACTCAGTAAGTCCTATACCCTCACTTTACTTGTACGAAGACCTAAAACAGCTCAGAAGAGTAGTCAATCCCCAGAGATGAGAAGGTCCTTGGGAGGCAGTCNCAGGTGGCCTGCTGTGTTCCAGGGGAGCTAGTACAGGACTCCTTCCTGGCAGAGCTGGGTAGGCCAGGGAGCACCAGCTGCTTGCCCACCCTGTGGTCCCAGAGCTAGGCAAGGAGCTACCAAAACAACCAGCTGAAGAGATTTAGAGCTGTGTCCAAACTCCACCTAAAATGAACCCATCTGAATCTTTGGGGGCTGGGCTGTAGACACCCCAGTTTTTTTTAATGAACTTGAGTGGAGGAAGCTTAAGGTCACCATGTAAGTGACTGTTCTTTCTCCCCAGTCACTGTGAGGAATGCAGGACCAAGAGCAAGAAGAAACATCAGTCATCATAATACTAAGCACCCTCGCCCCTGAGACACTGGTGTCCTCAAGTAGAGAAAGATTAAGACATGTGTGTCCAAGGCTGGGGAGCAATAGATGCAAGCACTCTCATCCCAAAGACTTCTACACTTCCACTGACTCCTCTGCTTAAGGCATCTTTAGCCAGGGAGGCCGAGCTGAGCAGATGGTCCCTGCTGGCTAAAGTGGGGGGACACTCAGACCCTCTATTGAGAGGTTCCAGTTATTTCCACAGAGGTATGATGTGAGGTTGAGACAGAGAAGCATGGACCCAGAAGACACCATGAGGGGGCATTTCCTGACTAGTGTCTCAGATGGTTCTGGTATCCACAGCTGCAAGAAGTCCCTCTGAACAGAGACCAGGCTCCACCCACCCACTGCCAGGCACAGGACCAAGCCAACAGCCCCTGTGGCCCCAGGTAGGTGCTGAGATGTGCCACTATCTCCCCTCTGGATTGGGAGATTCTTGCCTCCCCCACCATCTCCCAGGAGCTTCTGGGAAAGAGGTATCAGCCCTATTTANGAATGGACTGGTTGCTTGGCCAAAGTCATAATGTCTTCTGGGGGAGTCTGTATCCAGTGACCAGTGGATTGGGGACCAAAAGCCTAGCTTCTTTGTTCTAACTCAGGAAGCTCCCAGAACCTCCCAGGAGGTCACCTGAGTACCACAGCACAACTTTCCCTATTGTTCAACCCCACCCTCTCCTCTCCTTTCTGTTACCCCATATATATAACTCCAAAAGTACCTCCAGTAAACCTGCTCATTAACCCTGCCTCAGTCTCTTCTCCAGAAGCCAACCAGCAGCCAGCATCCTCACCTCCCTGGAGTAGCATGGTACCAGGACAGGAGCAAGTGGGGGGAAGGTGAGGCCAAGTGTCCTTGCCACAGAAGAGAGGAGAGGCCTGACAGAACCTATCCTGGGCCAAGCCAAGGCCAGCAAGGAGGCCAGATGCTCTGCATGTGAACAGAGAAGAATGGTTCTTTGGTCTTAGGACCCCAAAATGGGTACATACAAGACAGGAAGGGGAAGGAGGGACTTAGAAGAAGGACGGTAGGATGGGGATGCAGCTCAGTTGGTAGAATGCCTGCCTGGAATGCACTGGGTTTGAGCTCCAGCACGTAGACTATGTGGTACATGCCTGTAATCCCAACTCTCAGGGAGGTGGAGGCAGGAGGATCAGTAGTTCTAAGGTATCCTCAGCTACATGGCAAGTTTAAGATCAGGCTAAAATACAAGAGATTCAGTCTCTAAGAGAAAAAGGAAGTTGAGAAAGGTTTGAGAATCCCAACCAGTGTTGTAAAAGACTTTATCTGGAGGCGACCAGTCACTTAACGAATGTGAGTGTCATGGATTATTATAAATATTAACTGATTCTCCTCCTCCTCTCTTTCTTCCTTCATTTCTTTCTTTCTTTCTTTTTTCTTTCTTTTTTTTCTTCTCCTCCTCCTCATCTTCCTTATTCTTCTCCTTCTCCTCCTTCTACTTTTCCTTCTTCTTGTTTTTGTTTTTCAAGACAGGGTTTCTCTGTGTAGCCCTGGCTGTCCTGGAACTCCCTCTGTAGACCAGGCCGGCCTTGAACTCACAGAAATCCACCTGTGTCTACCTCCCGAGTGCTGTGATTACGGGTGTGTGCCGCCACCACCCAGCACTAAATGATTCTTAGTTCTATGTAACAAACAAGAAAACTAAGCTGCCNGACTTGTAGGGAACAGAGGCAGGATTGAAGAAGAGACAGCTATCTCATGTGCTCTTAACCAATAATCCTCACTGCGGAGGAATGGGGGATGGTTCTAATCTGCACTTCAGAGCCCAGAGAGATAAAAAGGCCAAAACTATACAGCTTTTTAAAGAAACAATTCNTGAGTCCCCTTCTACGAGCCAGAGTTAATGCTCCCCTCCAGAAAGTCTCTGTATAATGCACAGNCTAAGCCTCCTATGGGGAGCCTGTGGTTAGAAGGCAGTATATTGCTTTCAGACAACTATACACAAGCTTGGCACAACACAGCTTGGCAAGAGTAACTCACCTATGGCAAGAACCAGAACAGCCAGTGACCAGGGCCCAAGGACAGATAGCACATGCACCACCCAGATCCACCCAGCTCCTAGCATTCCCACCCTGCCCCCACCCCAGTTCATCCTTCCACCCCAAGGAGGCACCAGGGATCTCTATGGACACATCTGAATTCAGCAAACACACTCCAACCATCCAGGAGGTGCAGGGCTGCTCCTCTGTGCCGGATGCCACAAGCTGAGCCCCAAGCATTCCCAAAGCTTGGTCCTGGCTCGGGATAAAACTGAATCTGTCAGTGAGCTAATTAGTGGCCCTGAGAGGTTAGGAACACCGACTGACAATTAATGACTCCATCTCTCTGTTTCCTGCTGCTGTATTATTAATTCATTCGGCCTCATCTGTGGGACCTGGGAGATAACACGGACAGCAAAAGTTCACATTTCAATGTGAAGCCGAGATGCGGAGGGTGGGGGAGTTGGGAAGAAGCAGCAGTCCTGGAGGTGGGAGAGGGAGGACACAGTGTGGGAAAGGCCCTTCCACAGATGGCTCCTAGGAAATGATCCTGTAGAAATGGAAGTGCAGGCCACAGCAGCACATGCTACAGGTTTTCCTTGGCAACTCCCTCTGATAGGGGTGCTTGAGGCCACAGCAGTTCACCCATGTTCAGGACACTGTATGTGTTGCCTTAAAGAGACACTAAGGACCCTCTTTCTAGAAACTGCCAAGGAAAGGTGCCTATCTAATACTAATATTATTTTTAAATAAAAGAACAAAAGCAAATTGTAGACTCTTGAGTGTGGCTCGATTTCACTTTGATGATGGCGGGGGTAAGGGGAGGTGGAGGAAGGAGGGAGGAGGAACAAGCTTTTGGCAGCCCAGGTGTTAGAGATGGAGGGGAACAGATGCAGAGGATGGTACCCTGGGGAAGGGAAGACCAGGGGCAACGGCACAAGGCTGGACTTGACCCCANTGTGCTCAGTTCCATCAGCTGCAGACTCCCCTGCCCCATGGATACTGCCCGTGAACTGACCACAGTTCTGACCTGCTCTAAACCCAGAACCTCCCCCTGCTCTCTGTANGTCTGGGCAGGACAGGGGCTTCTGCCCCTGACGTCAGCAGGTAATGAGGCTGTGTCTTAAAGCGCCCAGCAAACATGATGAAGCTAGGCGATGGTGTGTGAGTACAGCTGCAAAGGGTCTGCAAGCAAACGGGCCCTGGGCAAGGGGTGGAGGGAAGGAATGGGGCAAGCCCCACAGTCATTCATCCCTCCTCTACTTCAGGGCAAGAGAAAAGTGGTGCAGGGGGACAAAAAACAGAAGCGGGGAGATAAGAGAGAGCCAGGCCTGAGAGCAGCCAGAGAAGGGCTGTCCAGTGCTGAGAGGAGAGGAAAGAGCTCCACCTCAGGAAACCAACAAGTGGCTCCACTTCAGCTTCTCAGACGGCGTCGTGAGGTGGTGGTGGCAATGGTCCCGTGCGCCTCGGTGCTGGAGCTGGGTGGNTATCAATCCTGCTAGATAAATGTTTGTTTTCAACAATATTTTTTGCTCTAATGCCCATCACAGATTCCCTCAGCTATGTTCGNCTCCTCAGCACTGTTTCTTCTCTGTCCCCATGTGTCCTGTCACATCCAAGAGAAAAATGTCCTTATTCGTCTTGACTCACGTGGAGCCGACTACCCAGGTGAGCTCTTTCAGAGAAAGATGGAAAGCCGGTGCAGGCTGCAGTGGAGGC
>LZPO01066284.1:140378-154485 GCA_001675575.1 Neotoma lepida
CGTGCTCAGCATTCATCTGAAGGCTAAGGATCCAACACGGGCCCTCAAGTCTGTGCAACAAGCACTTTACCAGCTTCCCAGTGCCCAGAGGGCCCCTTTAAAGGCAAGTTCCTAGGACTCGCTCAAATTGTGTCAGCTCCTGGGGGAGCCTGGTCCTCTGGATTCTCTGTGGCTTCCTGTTCTGCTCAGAATCCTGAGAAAGCAGGACATATGCTGCAGGTCCCCTCTTGGCTGCCGGTTCTCCAATGTGTTGCTGTCTGGGGATGACAGCGCATGTTGAAGGCTCCTGGTTTGCGTGTTCCNTTGGCATCTGCCCTGCTTTCAGCAGGCACGTTACGTTACAACTCCAAGAGTCCAGAATGCCTAATCTTTGAGCTGTGGGGGTTGGGCCTTGATGGCCTGCAAACTCGGGAGCCTTCAGGGCCAACCTGTCATCCAAATGATTGCACTTAGCCGAGGGTAAGCAGTAGGGATTGGTGTGTACCAGAGCGACCCTCAGACCTCCTATCCTCCTGAAGGACATAATTGGGAATTGAATTAAAAATATCAGATCATTCAACAAAAGCATCTTTATTCAANAAAATAATTTTTTTTCTCCTGTAATGATTTCCACAGATAGTAGTATTCAAAAAACTAAGCCAAGTTGTGCCCGACTTTGCCAGCAGGTGGCAGCACGTGCCTCTAGATCTGTGTGGGGATGGCTGCTTTTCAAGAAGGCCAGGGGGAACATGGCTTAATAGCCTTTAAAATTCAGCCAGAATGCCCTAAGGCAGAGATATCTGTCTCCTACAGGATTTATAGTACTGTTGAGTATAGTGTAAATACTCACGAGGATGCTATTTGGATGTCCGATTGTCCTTCCTCCCTGCCCCATCCTCATTGCCCCTCCCCAGTGAGTACAGCAGGGCAGAATGGACAAACGTGGAGTGGGAGTTCAGGAGTGCTCACCACAGCCCATGACCTGCACCTGGAGGAAGGATTCATGTGAAGCACCAGCAGTCACCCTGCCTCTTAGAATCCCCACTCCCCATCTTCCACATCTGTGATGAGGTCTGAATGATGATACTAAATGTGTTCACAGCCTTGTTGTGCCAGGAACTGTGCATTTCCACACCTACCTACCTGCGTGCTGCTGAGATCCACCNGTGTCTGTAGCAGATCCCAACCCTAACTGAGCCAGCCTCTGCTTCAGTGCCCCTCAGATGCCCAAGGCAGGTGATAACAGTGAGCAATGNGCCCCAGAGGTGAGGGCACTGGGGGAGGGGGAACCAGGCANTTGGGNAAAGCACCAAGTGGTGGACCAAGTGTTGCATACGTCTCCCTCCATTCAAACANACCTCTGCGCTCATCTGTGATCTAGCAAAGGAGGAAAACNAGGCTCGGAAGGGCAAAAGCATCTGTTCAAAGTCAAGCAAGACACAGTCTGTCAAGATCAAACAGAGGCAAGGAGGAAGGTGCCCATACAACGTACACAGCACCAGCCTTGCTTTGCGGCCCACGAGCTCCACAGGGCTAGCCTGCTCCACAGGGCTAGCCTGCTCCACAGCTAGAACCTCTGGTATCCTGAGCTTCCTGGACTAGTCCTGACAGCACAGCTAGGGCTGACAAAGGCCTGGGAAGTCATCGTTGTTACCGCACCAACACTTCACAGGGAATGCTCTCATGCGCAAACACCAAATGCTGGAGTTGTTCTGTAGTGCACAGGGGACGGGGCAGTAACAGCCTCTCCCCGAGGCTCTGACACACTTGTCAGAGGAGGCAGGCAGCTGCAGGAGCTGACAGAACACTATGGCCAGGACTCTATTACAGACTATATGATGAGGGCAACCTTTTTCAGAAGGCATCCAAGGTCTAAATNACAAGAAGTACAGACCCCGCTGATTGAAAGAAAGAACATTCTAGACAGGTNGATTCAGGGAAGAAACATAAACAGACTTAGTCTGGGCATGAAAGCAGGCCAGTGGCTNGGAATAGGGAGAGTGAGAGAGAGTGACAGGGGCAAGGTGGGNGGTCAGGNACAGACCAGATAGAGCAGGGTGTGAAAGTCAGGGCTGGGGGTACAGGATGTACTCTGATGTCATGGGAAGCTGCNTCTCTCTAAANGGCCATGTCTGCTGTGATAGACATGTTCACTGGTTCTAGAGAAACAAAGATCCAAAGAGAGGCCAATTAGGAGGCTATTGTGGTGGTGACAGTGACAGTGGTTTGGAAGTGGTTAGCGGCAGAGAGGGTGGAAAAAGCTTTGCCCTTGGGATATGTCTGAGAGCTGGTGTCAACAGGGCTTGTTAACTAGCCAGAAGTGAGGGAAAGAGAAGGAAAGAAGGCGTAATGAGGATGTCTGGTTTGGGCAACTGGGTAGATGGTTACTGTATCCTGAGACAAAGACAGTGGGGTGAAACTGTGTCAGAAGGGGATGTGGAGTTCTATCCCCACCGTGTTATATCATAAACACGGCACAGGAGTGCAGAGACACCTACCAAATATTTAGCTACAAGAATCAAAGTTTGGGGCACTGAGGAAGCNGCTCAGAAAGTAAGAATACTTGTTACACAAGCATGAGTTCCTAAGTTCAAATCCCCAGCACTTACGTAAAAGAGCTTGGCATGGCTGCACACAATGCTTGTAACCCCAGTGCTGTGTAGGGGCAGGAGGGGAAAGTCAGAAGGGTCACTAGGGCTTCCTGGCCATCAGCCTCGTTCCAGGCTCAGTGAGAAACCCTGTCTCAAGGGAGTAAGTTGGAGAGGGAAGGATCAGGACACACACACACACACACACACACACACACACACACACATCAAGTAAATATATGATCCTTGATGTCACCCATGAAGACTGTAGGCATAGAAGAAGCCCAGAACAATCTTGGGACTATGTGGTCTATAAAGTGTCCCAAAGTCACAACAGGACTGCCAGGGAAGTATTAAATCCCACCAGGGATCACAGACTGCCCAAGTTCCCACAGTCTACAAGTAATCTTGTAATAACTCAAGTATGAACTGGACTNCTACCATCCACCAGGTGCTATACTAGTCACCACAGGGGACACTAAGGCAGGAGAATGCCTTAGCGGAGCAAGCTGTGTGGCCAGAGGACACATGAAGCCCAGCTCTGTCACATAGGGCAANCCACTTAGCCTCTTTGAGCCTTAATGTCCCAGTGTATAAATGGACATCACTTTCTCTTTTCACTCAGCGGTCATCTATTCAGCATCTATCATGTGCCGGGTACTGTGCTGAGAGATGGAGATGCAGTGCCGAGCAGGCAGACTTCTCTGCACACAGACGCGAGGGGAAAAAGACATGTAAACAGGTAATTACAATACAGTGTGATAAGCACTGTCATTATGGAAATGCTGCTTCCCTCTTCATAGAGGAAGGCATGCCAGCCTACGCAGACTCTAGAGTTACACACAATTTCCTTTCTTCCAAGCCTATATGTAATAATAGTCCCGTGTGAAATGTTTCTGTTCCGTATAATAGTACCTATTATTTCCATTAGTATAAATAATATAAGCAAGGCACCTAGCACATAGCCAGTGCTCCCTCAATGGCAGCAGCCATTGTTAAGCTAGGCTTCTGACCTAGCACTATCTCTTTCTTTCTCTCCAGTAAATTAANAATCATAACAGCTAATCTATAGGTTCATTGTGAAGATCAGATGAATAGTACGTGTGAAAACATTGTGTAAGCTGGAGGGAATTATATTAAAGAATTTCATTAGTAAAAACCTGTTCTTGTGCTCCCTGGTAAAATTACAAACCTTGCTCTATAAGGAGTCTTAACCAAAGCTCTTTCTCCCCCAACACCAAGCTTGAGGAAAGCTCTTAGCGGGTTCTTTGGGAAATAACATTCTGTACGCAGTAACCTGTTTGGTGGCAAAGCAGACGAAGCTGTTGTCTTCAGAACATGCCTGGAGTGCTTTCTGTAGGAAACAGCCTGGCACTCTGGGGATCCTCCTCCTCAGCAGCCCTTCTCTTACCAGCATTTGGCACACCCCACTCTAGGCAACAACACAGGGAAAATCCCAGGTTGGTTTCTAGTCTGCTTCCTGCATCACCAGAGTCCTGACTTGGTGCCAAGCAGAAGGGATTTGTAATGGTGTATGTGTGTGTGTGTGTGTGTGTGTGTGTGTGTGTGTGTGTGTGTGTGATGGGCTGTCAGATATGTGGGTGATGGCCATGGCCCCAGGAAGAGCAGAGCTTGCGGGGAGGGTTGCAGGAAGCTGGCAGAGGAGCTGATTTCCTGCAGCAAATCNCTGCCTGAGAAAGAACCTGCAGGATGCTGCTTTACAGAACAGACGGCAGAAGATGTGGAGTTCTAGAAGGCCNGAAGAGGGCAAGGATGAAGACGTCTCACTTCCTCAGATGATTGTTCAGATTTGAGTCAACAACCTACACAATCACACAGTGTGGCTGGCCGGGGAATTCGGCTATCATGAGCCAAGCACATAGCAGACGCTGTTCTCAAACCTGAAGATAAGGCAGAGAGAGTCTCTGCTTACACTCCAGGACAAAACNTATATGTCTGTGTGCTGGGGGAACGGGAACTAAAATGACAACTAGGGTAGCACAGAAGTCTGTGATGATGGAGGGGATACTGTTTTACANAGAATGAGGAGTGGTCCCTCTGAGCAGTGAGGGAAGATGGAGGTAGATGGAGGAAGAGCGTTGTCAGGAAAAGGGCCCGCGAAGCAAAGGTNAGAGTAGTCTGGGTGTCTTCAAGCAATAATGAGGGTGAGAAGTAACTAGGGCAGAGGGTAGGGAGGAGACTGGGAAAGAGGTCAGAGCCACCTCTGTGGAGAACAGGGAGCAGGGGCAATATGCAGAAAAAAGACTATACAGGTCCCCACAGGTCATGTAAAGGGCTGTTGTATGTGAGGCAGGAAGCCTGAGCTGAGGGCCGCTTTGCACATGGTTAAAGACTCTCACAGAAACTCCATGCATGTCTTTCCAACTCCTTTTAAAATCTAAAGAGATGGAGCAGGGGATGTTTAGCTACCAAGGAGGAATAAGACTCTAGCAAATAGGGAGGGAAATGGGGAGGCTGTTTAAGGGGTGACACACGGTACTTAAGTACTCTGTGTCCCAGCTGGAGAAGCAGAAATAATAATTCTATGATTTTACCTTTCTGTGCACCATCCCCAAAGGCTGCCATGTTGAAGGCTTGGTCCCCGATGTAGCAGTGTTCAGAGGTAAACCTTTGGGTAGACACCGGATCGTCACAGCTCTGACCTCATGGATGGATTAGTCCATTCATAGAGTCACAGCTTAATTGTGTCACAAACATGAGCTTTTTCTCTTTACTTCTTGACCATCTTCGAGTGATCAACTTTCCTCCCACATGAGCCTCCACCAGGAGGCTTAGACCCGCCACAGACCTAGAAGCAACTGGACCAAGAGACCCTGAACCAAAACCTCTAAAATTTGAGCTAAAAATAAATCTTTCTTCCTATAAGTTAATTTCTCCTAAGTATTTTGTCACAATGGCACAGAGTTGACAAACTAACAAGGACAGTTCCATTCAACTGACACAGAGTGGATGAATTCACATTTGGAAGACTCTAGAATAGTACAAGTCACCAGTAAAGACCGTGAATGTCTGTCTGCCTTCTTTCCTTCCTTTCTTCTTTCCTTCCTTCTCTCTCTCTCTCCCTCTTCTTTCTTTCTTTCTGTTAACAGCAACTTTGTTATTTAGCTGACAAGTTGTAATTGTGATGAATTTCATACTAAATTTACAACCTTGGAGGTTATACATAATCACAGTCCTTGAATAGAAATCAAAGGTGGTAAAGGGCAGGGAGCTCATGGCAGAATGGATGAAAGATGAATCCAAACGTTTTGAAAGGNGAGCCAANGGGGACTGGCAAGAGCTGAGTATTGGTGTGAAAAATAGAAATGGCTTCAACATTTCTGGNCACAGTACCCAACAGGTCATAGGTACTGTTTACTGAGAAAAGGAAGGCCTCAGGAAAGGCTGACCTGAGAGAAGAACATTGAGTGTTGGATGCATTAAACTTAAGTTGCCTAAGGGTATACAAGCAAAGGTGCTAAGAAGTGAGTAGAGTGTATCTAAACCTTAAGGGAAACGTCTTGGAGATAAAAAGATGGGAGCCACCAACATGTGGTGGCAGCCCAGGGTCTGGACTTGGGTGAGATCACTAGGAAATAGACATTGGTGAGGAGAGAACAGGTGCTCAAAAGCCGCTGTTCACGGATGGAGAAGGAGAAGACGGAACTAGTAAGGGGGTTGGGAACTCACTGTGGTTTCCTGACAGCCATGGAAAAACAGTAAGAGGCAAAAGCAGTAGGAGTCAAACAGCATTGTTCCTACTACTGATACCCCACAGCCAGAAAAAAAAATGGACATAGAAGACCATCCACTACACTGCCAATGGGGAGACCAAGTTAACCCAGGGACAGGATGAAGGTCGTGTTGAAATGAGTTCAAAATGGAATTGTGAGAATAAGCATGAGAAACAGAGGGAGTAGCCAAGAAGACTTAACTTCCTCTTCTCAGGCATGAGACTCCCCTGAGGATCCTGAGGAGCAGTGAGTTCACAGTAGCAGAAGGAAAAAGCTGGTTCAGGGGCAGATGCAGAGGTGGGCCCTGTGAGAGGGAGAGCTCATGCATGCTCCTCTGACTGATGCTATTTTCCCAGTGAAGTCAGNAAGCAACTCTGGGCATCAGCTCAGGTGAACTGAAGGAGAAGTTGGGGTTCAAGAATGAGATACTCCCCACAAGGGTTTAGGAATGAATGTGAAAGTCCAAGGTAGTAAGACTTCTGAGCAAATCAAAAGGCTGACTTGAGGTGGTAGTCATGTTTCTGACCACAGCCAGCATAGCTGGAAGAGCCTTTTCTAGAAATGTTCAGATGTCTGAGTGCACATGGACGTGGCAGGTAGGATAAANGCAGAGTTGGAGGTCTACGAGGCCAGCATGATGAAGTAACAAAGGGACAAGAAAGTGAAGGCTGAAGACTAGGGTNTGATTATGATGATGCCAAAGCATGAGACAGACTATACAATAACTTGGAAGGCTTCAAGCATTCTTTACCTAGGCTAATGACTGATTCTCTCTTAGAAACTGGTTAAAAAAAAAAGAGAGAGAGAGAGAGAGAATGGGGAGGGTAGGATAAGATCTCAAGCAAAAGCTCATCATTTTCCTCTGGGAAATATTTTATGTCTACAATAGGATTTAACTTGGTAGGCTGGGGGAAGTAAACACAAGATTAAAGATGAAGGTAGAAAAAAAGGTCATAGGATCATTGTTTTGCTGTGACGCAGTGAGACTAACGAAGCTAAGAAGCTGAGCACTAAGGGGAGGTTACTGGACAGAAAGGAGGCAGTGATCAGATGCAAGGACACTTCAAACTGAGATACAGGAGCTGTGACGTCATGACAAAGACGTAAAAGTATNAAAGCAGGATGCAATGAGACAAAGTCACTAGGAAAAAGGATCAAAGGAACCAAGAGCCCAGGGCACAGGAACAGACACATACAAGACACAAGAGGACACTAAGGACACTTAGCGCTGAAGTATGTAAGAAGGAGGGACTGGAGAAGGAGGCAGTGGAGGAGCTAAAGTCTTCCTGGAACAAAAGGACTGACTGGGACCCTGTAGACAACTGTAATCTGGGGCAGCAGGTAGGACTTGGTGACGGCACGTGTGTGGTGAATACCTATAATCTCCACACTCAGGAGGCAGAGGCAGAAGGATGGAGAATTCAAGGCCAGCCTGGGCTACGTAACAAGACCCTGTGAAAGAAAGAACTAGAGGGAAGAGGCGGGGATGGAAGAAGAAAGAAAGCAGAAAGAAGAGGAAAGGGAAGGGAAGGTTAGAGGACTTTTCTGATGTTAAAATATAAGTTCTAGACCAGTGGTTCTCAAAATGTGGGCCACAGCCCCTTGGGTTGTGTACCAGATATCCTTCATATCAGATATTTACATTGCAATTCATAACAGTAGCAAAATTTACCATTCTGAAGTAGCAATGAAAATAATGTTATGGTTGGGAGTCTCCGAGCAGATGACAGTGGTGAGTGCTGAGGGGACAGGTATGGATGAGGCAACATTGCTGATTCTATCACTTCCCAACTTCCTCGCTAACCAACTCTAATCAGATTTCTAACTCCATCACCCTTCTTGAATTGTTCCCTTTAAGGCCGTGTTCCAAAACCAACGGCTCCTTCTCCATTCTCCCCTTCTTTGACTCCCAGCACATCCTGTACAAACAATGCCACCTTTCTTCTGAAAGCAGTTTGTTCCCACTGCTCTGTCTCTTCCCTCCTCAGTCAACTCTCCTCACCTCCTTTGTGTGCTCCCCCTCCAGTGCTGCATTCCTAAAGACTAGTGTCCCTGGTCCCCAGGGCCACTGATGTGCCTTCCCTGTTTCACCTCCCAATGCACCTGCTTAGCTGAAAGCAGTTCCCACGTCCACGCCAGGTAGGTGTCTGGGACCAGATCCTGATACCCCTCCATTAGCAAAGGTGATCCTGGTGAAACCCATCGAAGTTTTTTACCCATTGCTTGTCACAGTGGAGCTAGTTTTACATTGAGTATTGTAGGAATTCTCACATTAGGACACAAGACAGGCACTGGGTGACATGGCAATGTTTATGCTCCACAGAGATGCAGAATAAAATACTCCTCCTTGCTTCCTTGATTGAAATAGGGTTCTGCTATGTAGCCCTGACTGGTCTAGCACTTATTAGATAGCCAGACTCACCTAGAACTTGAAGCACCTTTTCCTTCAGCATCCTGACTATTGGGTATACACCATGATATTTGTGAATATGAACAAATACCAACTGTCATGGCTATCTACTTCTTCCTCCTTAGTTTCCAAACTGAGTTTCCAAGACTTATTTAGGTCACCTTGAGTCTTCAGTCTCTCAATCCTCACACTAGTTGGCCAAGACATCTCAATAGCCCATTGAGGTAAGAAATACTATGGGAATGAAAGGCGCCATGCCTTCTGGGTAAAACCTAGAGATTCTAGTGTCGGCATGGCAGGGTGCAAACCCCTTATCAATATTGAACTGCAGTAACAATGCAGTTCTTATCAAGTGGCCTGAGAAAGTCACTTCCTTGTGCTTATTAGCTAAATATGGATGTAACTGTACCTACCTCATAGTCTCAGTGAGGAGTTAGTACATGTAATGTGTTTCCTGCACTTAAAGGTTTTCAAGACTAACAGAACTGAGAGGTGACTAATGCCGTTCATTAAATGGTGGCCATACTCAGCTCCTGCATCTCAGGAACTCATCACATATCGGGGTTAATGAATGGATGAACAAACTAATAAATATTAATATCCTATGGAAGGATATTAATTCCATAGGACTTACCTATGGAAGTCAAGCAGGTAACTTCAACCATGGATGCTGCCATTNAAAATACCTGTTTCTAGTCACTTGACATTTAAAATTTAACACTTCTACCATCTCAGGCAGGAAGAAGGACATAAAGACCACAGGACATGCGAANATGCACAATAAACTGATTTAAAGAGCAAAACTAAGTCCTTATATGGTGTACAAAACTGAGACAATTGACAATTACATGGAATACTACCTTCCTTTAAGTCATGACTCCTGGAAATAGTNAAAACAAAACAAAACAAAATTCTCTCAAGCAGCATGCTTCCAAGCCGGCCTAAGTCAGAACAGAAACTCTCTGTCCTACATGGAAAGAGAAGAGATGAAGCCATGGGTGGCCACATGGTTTAATAATTCTCTTCCCTCCCCTCTGAGGAGAGACTTGCCCCAAATACGATTGTCCAAGGATGGAGAAAGAAAAGGCTGGCTGTTCAATTCCTGAAGGGAACATGACACAGGTGGTTCAAGTTGCCATCCATCCTCCATGGCTTGCACGGATAGACCCAGTTTCTTCTCCCTAGGAGCTTAAACGGGTTAATGAGGCAGTGGAAGCCCAAGTTTGAGTGATCCTTATTTGACAGACCCAATGACATTCAGAGTAGTCCACAAGGTGGGCAGTATGATCATTGGCTGGCTGAGCATAGTGACGTCATCAGAAGGGTGCTACTCCTAGGTTAGTGGATGCAGAGACAAATGCCTCTCCCGCTCCTCCCCAGCCTCTGGGTCCACCCTGTGCCCAGTGCCCACCCACTTGCCATACTCACTCCCACTCCTTTCGTCGGGCCTGCGGGGTGCTCTGCATCTTGTGTGCCTCGTGGGCNTTGATGATGTCCCGCTGTTCGATGAGACCCCCGCGNCTCCGCTTCATGACCTCTGGGCTCACAGGGAGGAAGGTACTGGAACCTGCATCCAACGTGGTGCTCCCTTCCCAGCCTGGGCCCTCGCCCTCCTGCACGGGGAAGAAGTTGTCGAAGCCAGCCACCGCAGAGCGCGGGGAGGCGGGCAGCATGCCCACCTCGTCGGAGGCATCGGCCTCGAGCAGGGCACACTGCTGTGGCCTCCATGCCTCCTCCTCGGGCAGGGCCAGGACGTGGCGACGCCGGCCAGTAGCCCCAGGCTCAGGGCTCCCTCCCGCAGCCGGGCACAGGGCGGGCTCGGGCAGCCTTCGGCCTGGGCTCAGTCCACGCATCTCGGGCACCATCACAGAACATTGCTCTGCCAGGGAAAGGGTGGGCAGAGACAAAGGGTGGGGAGGAAGAGGGGGAAAGGATCATGGGCACGAGGAAATAGAGAAGAGAAAGAGATTAATGACACCACCCTCCAAGGCTCAGGGCAGCTTCCCAGGCCTAGCCAATAAAATGGCACACAAGCAGAGCTTGGTAAAAGATGCTAAAATCAGTAGTATCGACTGTAGACTAGACTAGGTACCAGGCTCACTGGGTAGCAGATTTAAGCAGATTTTCACCATATTGATCATAATTCATTCTTACCATGAGACTCTAATCCAGTGCAGAAGACAGAGGTCACATGATTACAGTTGCTCCCTCACTCACCATCTGACTACCTCCCTATAAACCCATTGTAAGGTGAAAATATTGGGAGTCAAATAGCATTTAATGCCTAAGTTACTGAACACCACGATCTAGCAACACAGTACACTGTACAAAGCAACAGTTTTCCCACATGATTATGGGGCTGGAATCTGGCTCATTGCCACTGCCCAGAACCATAAGAGGAACNTATCAGGAGCCCTGGGAAAGGCCAAAATTCTAAAAATGAAGTGCATTTTCAACTGAACATGTGCGGCTTTCACACCATCATTCAAAAGGGGCCATCAGTATGTGCACAGGTAACAAACATTCCAGTACCTTCTATAAGGAGAAGACATTATCTCAGGTAGACAGCAAAATGGTTGGATTAGAAGACGCTTCCTCAACCCTATTCCAGTTTCCCAGCTGCTCTGCTGTCCTGGCCACCTGCTGCTTTCTGCCTTCCCAGACCAGCCACAAAGTGGGCATGTCCTGTGTCTAGGTCCCTCCCTCTCTTCNGATGCATGCATCCACCTCCAGACCCAGGGAGCTGGTACAGCCCCAGATGCTCCATCGACTCCCCAAAGCCAGATTCTCCTTTCCACACCAAGGAGGATAAAGCCAGATTCACTTCAGAAAACAGTGGTTACCATGTGCCAAACCCAGTACAGGGCATCCCAATATGAGCTTGGTATGGTCCACATCACACCCAGGAGAACACAGGAGAAACACTGATTCTTGTCACTTAGCATGATGTGCTGTGACTGATGTAGGCCTAATGTCTGTAGGTGCTCTGAGGAGGGCCACCTTATGTATCTGGAGTAGTCAAGAGAGCTGTGTGGAGGACAGGACCCTGAGGCTAGGTATGGATAGATGTCCCTAGTTAAGGGACAGGAGAGGGGGACAGAGAGGTTCAGAAGTAAAATGATGACCATATATGCACAGAAGAGGCTCCAAGGAACCCAGAGGATGTGGAAAATATTTCTTTCAGAAACCCAAGGTCCTGATAGTCCTTCGGGCTTGAGAGGACCTCAGCTTCCCACCTCAAGATACTGTCATCTACCTTTCAGCCAAGAGCCTAACTCCAGAACTTTCAACATCTTCCCCAAGCATCTGCACAGCCATTCCCCTAGTAACCACAAGTGGTGTAAGCACATATGCCTTTGGTGTAAGCTGCCATATGCTCTGTGTGCTCAGACCATTCAGTTAGTGTGGAATGAGGCCCCACTACACACTGGGACACCTGGGGAAACATTCTTTTAGAATGCTACACACACTTGCCCCCTAGCTATCTTCTGCTTTCCCCAACATGAACTGCAAATCAAACTACAACCAGAAAAGTAAAGAATGTGAACGGTTATGAATTTTAATGTTCAACCGTATTATTTTATAGATGAGAAGGATACGGTCCTAGAGGTAGAGAGACCCACCCCAGGTCATACCCACCCAGGATCACACTGTCCATGTCAGCTGGGCGTAGACTAGATATCAAGTCTGAGCTCTCATTTTTTTCACCATATTGATCATAATGCTTATGCTCCATGAAGTAGAATCCAAAAATGCCACGCCCATCACCTCAGCACTAGGTTAACATAGCAATCATAAGAAAAAGCCCAGTTGACAGGATGACCTTAATGCATATAAGAGAAAACCTGATGTGAGCTATAAATAGACCCACACTTTGCTTCATTTGCCTCCTCCCTGCTCCATCATCTGCACCCATCTTTCCAGATGTGATACCCAAGCCTTCTGGGAGCTGAGTTGAGCACTGATCAGCACTACACATTTGGCCACCAAGGCTGAGTGAAGTCAGTGGGGCAGGGGGAGGGAAAGGGTCCAGGCTGAGCTTAATGAGGAGGAGAAATGAAGGAGAAAATATTTTTCAAATCCTGCCAACAGTTGGGTGGGTCCCTCGAAAGANTGATTCATGCTCCTCACGTTGTCATTCTGTCTCAACTCCATTTGATGGGTTTTAAATTTATCCTTCATTCCTACAATGTTTAAATGTCTCTCCCCCACCATGCACACGCATGCGCCCCTCCCCTGACAGCTCCCACTCCTTCTCCAGGCTTTAGCACCTCCGGCAATTCCAAGTATTCTTGGACTCTGGTCTGCAGTTTCCTCCCCCTCTCTATGTCCATTGTAGCCAAGGCTCCGAGGCCACTAGCTCTCCAGAGGCAACCAGTAGCCAGGATCTGGCTCCACATGTCTGTTTCCCAGCCCATCCCCCTCCCCATCCTTCCTGGATTGCCCCTTCCCAGACACTTTGCCAGTTTGAATCACATCTTTGCCAGAATTACAACAGCAGTAATGTGCACGACAGAGCTCTGGCTTCAACAGAATCAATTTACAAATATCAAAACACGAAATTATCTCATCTTTCCTTAAGAATTCCTGTTAAGCAACCCTTCTATTATTGATATAAATGTGCTTCAAGGGAATCTGTCGTCCCCACTGCTGCCAGGCTGGCCAGTGCTCTGGTCTTGCTATTGTCACACTCAGAGAATATCTTCCCTATCCGACAATTCATGAGAGACAGTCTACATCTTCTAGGGAAGACTCTATTTGACTCTATCCTATTCTTAGCCCTCCCCACGCCCCACTCCCAAATGCTGTCTTTCCTTGAGTTTCTTGAGATGAAGAATTCTATCTTGTTTATNTGTTTATATCAGTACCTAGTACTGAGTTCAACATATAACAGGTGCTTAGATGGGACTGCTTTCCCACTACTCTGGTTACCCCTGGCCCACAAGAACACAGTAGGAAAGCACTNGTTGAGTGGGACTGTGTCATGGTTCTGGCCAGTGAATTGTGAATAGACGTGAATAAGAACTGGCCCTCACAGTCTCACCTATTTGAATACTTGGTCCCAAATTGATGGCTCTCTTTGGGGGGTTTAGAGGTGTGGCCTTGTTGGAGGAGGCATGTNCCTGGGGGCAGGCTTTGAGAGTTTAAAGATATGCATCATTTCAAAGGTGTCCTCTCTGGTTTGTGCTTGTGGCTCAAGATAGGAACTTTTGCCCAGCAGTGGTGGCGCACTCCTTTAATCCTAGCACTCAGGAGGCACAGGCAGCCAGATCTCCGAGGCCAACCTGATCTACAGAGCAAGTTCCAGGACAGCCAGGGCTACACAAATAAAGTCTTGAAAAACAACAACAAACACAAACAAACAAACAAAAAAGATATAAACTCTCTACTTTTTT
>LZPO01066284.1:166936-178216 GCA_001675575.1 Neotoma lepida
TCTAGAAATAATGAAAGCTAGATTTTTATAACCCTCCGTTGTGGCTGTGCGAATTCAAATCTTCACAAGAATGTACCACTGAAAGGAGAGCTGAGATGTAGCCTAGAACTAAAGCAAATTAAATTCCACATTCCTTATGAATCATCTGTACTATACACACTCTGGAACAGCGAGGGCTAGAAGCCACAAANGAAAGCTTTTAAATGCCCCCAAATCACATTTCATAGGACCTCTCCTCCAGGTTCTACACTGTTCATGTGAGTCAGCATAGCATGGCTAGCCTTGGCTTTATGCTAAGCAATGGTACCTATGAGATCATGATTCAGGGTAGCTCTGATTTCTGTAGTAAAGTCCTCACCAGTGAAAATCACCTATAGTATACTACCATGTGGGAAATACCCGAAGGACCACGCCTTAGGAAAGGTCAGCATAACATTGGTCAGTCGTCTGAGGTGTTGCTATGGTTTCAGTGTGTCTTCCCTAGTTTCATGTGTTAGAACATTAACTCCTCAAATCAGAAGGGTTAGGAGGTGGAGCTTCATGGGAAATGTTTGGGTCAGAGGTGGTCAGAGGTGATTGGATTAGTGTCCTTCTGCGGGCANTGAGCTCTCCTAGAGCTAGATCCATGGGGTAAGACAGGGTTTGTTGCTAAGCAAGGCAGCTCCTTGTGTTTTGTTTCTCTCTCGTGCACCTGTTGGCCCTTCTGCTTTCTACCATGGGGGTGACACAGCATGAATTCATCACCAGAAGCCAAGGAGATGTCATGATCTTCGGCTTCCCAAANCTCCCATACTGTTAGCCTACTTAAACCTTTTTTTGTGTAAACTACCCTATCTCNGGTGTTCTGTTCTAGTACAAAACAACAGACTAAGACAGAAGCTCAAGCTGAATTGAGGTGAGGACATTGAAGATCTCCTCAGCTGTCATACTGGTCCTCGCCTACATCAGTTCTGCAGCACTCCCTACACAGTCGTTCAGTCTGTGTTTGAACACCTCTGTTGACAGGAATCCCACTGCCCCCATGGCAGCTCATCCAGGTTTAGATGGCCCTAGTACAGTGCTGGATGCTGGTTCTTATTCACAACTGAAATGGACGTGTGCATCAACANGGAAATCAATGGACTGTGCGGGAAGGCAATCCATTCACCTCTGGCCACCACTGAGAAACTAGAAAGAGAGAATGTTATCAGCAGTAGAAACAATGAAGAGAAGCGAAAAAATCCATAGATCCCCTGTCAGAATAGCTCTCCCTAGAAATAACTCAGTGTTTTCCAATTGACTCACGGGACCTTGAGGGGCTTATGGGTCCTCCTTCTACCTTTTTTTCATTTAAAAAATAACTTTGTGCTTTCTTCACAGTGAAAAGCTAATTGTAACTTTCCTGCAAGCCATTACTGACTGCCTCGAGTTATTTTGGGAAGAATAACTCCCACAACTTTAAGGAAGGGCAGAAAGGTCACGATACTCCACTGTCTCTTATACACATCTAGATGTGTATAAGAGACAGTCTTTCCTGAGCATGAGACAGAACAGAGAGTTGTCAAAGTGAAAGGTGACTCAGGCCGGGCAAAACGAAGTAGTGTTGCAGTTCCATGGGAGCCCGGGTCTCCCTCAGCAAGGACCAAAGGACAGCATCCCCTACACAGCCTCTACAGCTGCCAGAAGACCTCCCCTGCAGAGTTCATCCAAGGTGTCAACCACATCCTTGGTCCTTCTTTTGCTTCTGCTTGTCCTGACTCTGCATTAACATGATATCCTTAGATAATTTAACCATGTTTTCTCAGCTATACTATGGGACAACTGTCCTTTTTCCTCAATAATTTATGTTCTTTTCATTTATTCATAAAAAAATGGTTTACTTCCAATTATTTATTATGAGGATTAACTTGGATGAAATATGAGAAGTCACTTCCTAAGATACAAAGATCATGAAGGAAATAGCTACCAATATAATACAATTTAAATTTTCTNATACTTCTTCTGAATTTCCAGGGGACAGTATGGAAACAAAAGGCTTGGTCGTTGAACTCTCTGTATGGGACAGGAAAGTAAACTGTTGCCCCATCTGAACTCTCAAAGCATGGGGCAGTTTCATTGTACAATAGGGTTGTTAGGAATCTGCCCACTGTGGGAGTCTATCGGCCTGTAGCTCCCAATCCCAGCAGCCTGGAGTTGAAGCAACAATGAATAATAAAGTCCCAAAGTGAAGACAGGAGAACAAGGCAGCTTTCCTGAGGTGGGCACCAGCTTGGAAAGGTGGCATTAGCACGTTAGTGACAAGCTGGCTAGCTGATTTGTTCTTGTTTCAAGAGCATCTGTCTGTAGGGAAGGAGAAAAAAGTGGCTGCAAGCTTTGGATTGGTTGCTAGGAGAACATCCACAATCTCCAGGGTTACTTTCTGTTCCCAACCAATAGGGCAAGGAGAGCATGTAGGACAGTGNAGAAAGTAATGACCAATGTCAGGGTGTGCAATATGGAGGTCCCAGGGCAGGGGGTCCCAGTAGAAAGCAGAAGGATGAACAGATGAGTAGAAGGTGGAGACCGAACTAGTTCTTGGAGCTCGGTTCAAAGCATCACCAACAAAGCCTATTTAAAGGTGCTTGAGATGAGTACTTATCCAGCATGCATGAANCCCTGGAGTGCTTTTGCACTGCATAAAACCAGGTGTGGAGATAGTGTACCTGCAATTCCAGCACTCCAGAGACAGAGACAGCATGCGGGAGCNTTCTGGTAAAGTCACCAGTGCCTTCCACACTGTCAAGACCAAACTCAATTCTTCTTGTCATGTATGGGAAGGTTCCAAGATGAGCATCATCTTCTAATGGTCATACCTNTGGGCAGCCTCCCCTGACCCTTCACACATATGCNTACTATACCAGGCTTGGTCTGTATAACCAAGAGCATTCTGAGATGATAGGACATTCAAATTCAGCTTCTAAAATATCATTACCTCCATCTTGAGGATCTCCTCATTTATTCTCATCCATTTTCCTTCCCTCTCCCTCCCACCTCCTTTGCTCAGAGAGAAGTCAGATGCCACATCACAAAACCCTTCAGAAAGTCTACATAGTGAAGAACTGAGACCTGCTGAGAATTGCAAGAGTAAGCTTCCAATAGGATTCTCCAACCCTACCAGAGTCTCACGAGACCCAAAGCCTCAGCTCACAGCTTAGCTGCAGTCTTGCAAGAGACCTGGAGTCATCACTGCCCACTTACTAGCTACTCCAAGATTCTTGCCTCTCAGAAGCCTTGTGTTAAGTGTGTGCTCCTTTGAGCCACCATGCTTTGGAGTAACTTGCTATGCAGGGCTAGAGAACTAGTACACTTGCCATTGGCTATTATCTGACCCAACTGGTCACTCCTCCACCCTTGAACATCGTTTTCATTGGTTCCCACAGTACCATGCTCAGTGTCCTGTCTGCATTTGCTGGTTCTTCTACTTCTGCCTAACTCCTCATATTGAAGACCCTGAGACTTGGCTTTTGGTCCTTTCTCTTGTCTATGCTCATTCCTGGTGATGTCATCTCATCTTGTGACTCTAATTACCATCTATATAACATCTATATGTTGTCAACTCCAAAATTCTTTATCTTGGTCCAGCTCTTTCTCCCAAACCTCTGAGTCATATAACCAACTGTTCACATGATTTCTCCACTTGGATATCAAACACAAAACTCAAATTCAATATGTTCAAGCAAGAACTCCTAAGTCATCCCACCCAGATCTGTGTCACGTTCTCCTTCTGAAGCAATGCTGAACTGATGGCAGCTCCATCCTCCTGACTATGCAAGATAAGATTCTCTTCATCTTTCTCTTCAGCTTCACATCCAATCAGCAGCGAGNCTTGTTCAATCGACCTGCAAGAATATAAAAGAGCCAGCCCCATTCTCAAGCCTTGAAGATGGCGCAAAGGGCAACCAAAGGTAATAATGACATGTTGACTCTTACAACAAGGAGACTCCTTCATACTCTGCATAAACCTATCTTGTCTANTCCTCATGACAACATGGTAAGAAAAGTACTATTAACAACAACCCCATTTGCACAAATGACATAAACTGAGGCAAAGAAAGGTTTAGTAGTTTTCCTACAGCCCCATGACAGGTAAATAGTAGTAAAGGTGGGATGAATCCAGGCAGCCCTCCCCTCCCAACCACCACCACCACCACCACAGACTGTGTTAAGTGACAAGCACACTTCAGATGAAAAGCCTGAAGCATGTAAACAACACCTGCAGCCATATAAGCTTCAGTATTCCACAAAGAAAATCCATTCATGCTCGCTGGCACCGTCTGGATTGGTAAACAGACCGACATTATAACCCCCAACACAGAGGCACACATTTAAAGNATCATTTCACAGACTTCATTTTTACCACCCTGAAAAGCCAGCTCCACACCTTCCACTACATTCATTACCTATTATTCATTGCTAAACACAACATTCAAAGTCACCAGCCTCGCACAAACTCCTCTTGCTGAGCCTTCTCAGCCTGCCTGCCGCCCCCCTCCCCAGCTTCTAGCAGCTTCTTCCCTTTTTTTTTTTTTCCAGTTTCTGTTAATTAAGAGCAGCCTTCTTTTTCCAGGGTCTTGAATTTGCTTCTGCTTCCTATGTTGCTGTCTGTTACTAACATACTCTCTTAAATGCACTCTTGGTAGTTGAGTATACTTATTTCTACCCGCCTGCTACTTCCTTTTTCCTCTTCTTGATTTTAGTCACTGACAGCTTGATCACCAGGATTGCATAAAATTCTATTTAATAAGTATCTTAAGCAAGTTCAACATTATTGCCTTCTTGAGCATAGTAATAACATCTCCGAGAAATATAAAGACTTAAGGACAACCCGGTCCAGAGAGGACTGAAAGTTCTGGAGAGATGAACTGTCCTTCTTGAGCAAAGTGATGCTCTAACCAAGTATTCAGCCAACTTTAATTAAACCTTTAGAAAATCTGAGATGATAATGATCCCTGTAGGTTGGATGAAACAAGTAACGTTTCATGGAAAAGCTAGTCTGGGCTGAGCTGGAAGAATGGATAGGTCGTAGGTGATAGACACTATGTATGCAAAGGCATGGAAGCTAAAGTGTTCGCCAAGTGCCAAGAAAAGCACTCCAGTGGAAGAAACATAGGAGAAAAGATTGGATGAGATTGATAGAGGCATAGTTTGAGTGTATTCCCCCAAGGACTCAAGTGCAGAAGTTTGGTCCTCAGTATAGCTATGTTGGGAGGTGATGGGCCTTAAAGAGGTGGGCCTGGTGTAAGGTTTATGTCACTGGGAGCACTGCCTTAGGAAGGAATTGATGTAATTCTTGCAGGACCCTGGCTAGTTCTTTATAGAGGACTGTTATAAAACGGCAGGACTTGTGCTCCCCACACTCTGATGCTTCCTGGNTTGTCATGTGATCTCTCCCTTTTGCCCATGCTCTCACTTTTATACAATCTGCCACAATGTGACATGGCTGAGTTAATGNGGNCATGCCTAATCTTGATCATTTGGCCTCCAAATCTGTGAGCTAAATGNACCTCTTTTTGTTTGTGCATAAACCCAGCCTCTGGCATTTTATTATGGCAACAGAAAACAAAGCTAGTATAGATCCTGAAAGCTTCTGATGCCAGAGTAGAGAGACACTGCTAATATTCTGAATGCACCAAACTCCTTGTGCTTCAAACTTTCTGTGACGATCTGCCGTAGAACATACCTAAGAAGAATAGTCTATGCTCATCTTTCCAGATTTAATGGGGGCTAGAAAAGTTTTCCTTCATCCACCCAGTCCCTTACCCAACANAGAAGTCTGTCCCTCCAGTGAGGGTGTGGTATGGAGACAGAGAGTGTGGGAGAGAAGAAAGGCGGAAGGGAGAGGGGTGGAGAGAGGGAAGNTGATTTAGAAATGCTGACCTGGGCTGGGCCACCTTTGACAGACAAATTCAACAGCTTTCCCTTCTTTCCAGGAGCCAAGCCTAGTCTGCATGAAGAGTTCAGCCAGTACCTGAGGCTGTTCCATAAGCCAATAGTTGGCTGCACCCCAACTCTCTGTAAGACCTAAGCCTTTAGCATCTCTTAGATGCCCTTGACATCTGACTCCCAGGAAGGTTTAGCCACTGGAGACTGTAGCATGAAGCTGGAATACAGAATGAAGTAAGAAGCCAGAGTACTTTTCACTTGCCCTCTCGGNTATGGTGGGCATTTTATGGCAACAGTCTCCTTTGTCATTGCAGCTACCCTCCCACAGGCCCTCTCTGAAGTCCTAGGCACAGCCACCAGGCAGGACTCTCCTCGTTGAGTAGCTTCTAGGTTCTGGAGCCCAGCTTCCCACAGCATAGAGACAGTGCTGGCTGCCTGTTCTGGGCAGTCTCCTGTATCTTCTATTGACATGAGGCAATCAAATTGTTTTATTAACAGTCCTTGTTTGAAATACCTGAAAGCCTCATTGATTGGACTCTGACTAGTACAGAAAAGGTTTGGAGAAGGAGAATGGCAAAAGCTTTGTGTTTTAAAGGATGGTTCTGAAGGCTGGAGAGATGGCTCAGCAGTTAAGAGCACACGTTGCTCTTGCAAAGAACGCAGGTTCAGTTCCCAGAACCCACATGGCAACTCACAACCATCTGTAACTCTAGTTCCAGAGGATATGACGTCCTCTTCTGGCCTCCACAGGCACTGCACAAATGTGGTACACAGACATGCATGCAAGCAAAACACCCATCCATACACATAAAATAACTATTTAAGTATAACAATGACTCTGGGCTACTATGAAATTACTGATTGGAGAAGAAATACAAGGTTAAACCACCCACAAGGCTCTTTCAACAGCCCCAGTGATATGGTTCAATGAATAGGGAGTCAAAAAGATAAAACTAAATTCTGTTGTAGAAGCAGAGTTAAACAACTTGCTGATACATTACAGGGACGGTGGTGAAGAAAAGAATCAGCGATGACACCTCTATGTCTTTGATGTGAGCAGCTAAATAGAAAGTGTGGAGCTGTGGAAATAAGGGCAGAGGTGGTTTGGGACTCAGTAGCATGTCAATCATCTTCATGAAGCCTCCAGTGGCCCTTCCAGGGGAAGTAATTTCTCTCTCTTTTGTAACCACAGGACACTGGAAATACACTGTGATTATACTTGCATGNCCGTTTGGCTTGTTTCCCCTGCTGGAATACTCTGTGCTGCAGCTCTGGGAATCCTGTTCATCTCTGTGACCTGCACATCACCTAGAGCTCTCAGATGTTGAGCTGCAGGGCAAACACCTGGAGTCAGGCACGGAATGGAGTAGAACCATCACTAGGCACCAGACATCACATTCCAGTCACTGACTATTCAAAACCACAGGGCTTTCAGCAAACACACTGAGTCTTTGCTAACAGTCCTTGATGTCTGCCCCTGACTCACAGATCCAACACTCCTCTGCCTGTGGCAGCTCTCCCTGAACTCCACGCCGTGAGTGTTTCTCTGCTCAGCCCATGATGCCATCCACTGTAGCCAGAAGGACACAGAGAGCAACAGATGTGTCTACACAACAGAACCAAAAGCCATCTCCAAACAGCATGGCTGGCACATCTTTTCTAAGTTATCTCCTCCTCACTAAGCTCTTATCAGAAGCAAAAGAGTTCCCTCTCCTCTGGTACACTCTGCTGAAGATACTCTACTCTACAGTGGTCACTCAGCAGCAGTAGGAACTTTGCCTCCATCACTGCCCATGCTCCACAGAGAAGCATCAAACAAGGATGCCCTCTACAAATCTGACAGTAGACAGAACATCCCTGACCAGCTCCAAAGCACCAGAGTGAAAGCGGCAGTCCCTAAGGGAAGGTCTTGTAAAGTCAAGAAGGAAGGTCCCAGGATCACAGCAAAGACCTTCTCACCTGTTCCCTCTCAAGTCACAGGTGGCCTCACTTCCAGTCACTCCAGCAGCTGCAGCCTCTCTCGGTCCTCTTTGCTTCCTTTCGTGACCTCTGTGTCTGTGTTGAATTCCTTGACAGGTCTGCCTGGACTCTAAGTCCCTGCCTCCAATCCTGGGCGCAACCTTTGTTTCATTTCGTTCTCTCCCTCCGCTCCTTCTGCTCCAAGACAACACTGGCATCAGCCCCAGTAACAAATGCCTACTAGGTGCTCACTGTGGATGAAACACTCACAGAAATAGGATCTGGTCTTCCTGGAGCTCAGTCTCCAAATGAAGGCACAGGACAGAAAGGAAGACATGTGTGCCACACAGACATGGGCCACCATGGAGCACCCGCCTGGAAAGGACCCATGCATAAAATCTTATTGTTTCTGCACATGGTGTTGACTCCCCAGATCTTCAGAAAGCCAGCCTTCTTCCTCTCCTTCTTTGTACTCATACCACAGTTCATCCTCAGTCCCTGTGGATGCCATATTTGTGAATTCACCCACTCACTAAAATATCTGTAACATCCAAATCAATACTCATGGCTCATCTGCATATACTCAAGGTAGCACAAAAAAGAAATTGAGTCACTCACTGCCCACACTCATCCCCNGCTGAGGTGAGACAAGGTAGCTGATGTGTTTGCCTGTTTCAGATCTTAGAGTCTAGACAAGTTCTTTTCATGGTGTACTTCATGTTTTTCAGTTTTATGTCGCTGTTGGTGATTTTGCTGTGTGAAGAGGCCCTGAGCGTACTGTTGAAATGTTTTCTGTCTGGTGTTCTAAGCACAAGAAGGCTGAGGTGTGCCTCATAGAGAAAGCACACAGGTAAACTTTGCTCGGGCGTGAGCTACAGTGATGTTGGCTGCGAGCTCGATGCTGATGAATCAACATTATATATTGAATACGGTATGTAAGAGAAATACATATACAACAAGGTTCTATACTGATCCCTTGTTGGAATGCTGTAAAAGAGGCTCACAGGGACCTAACCCCGTGTTTCTGCTTTCCTAGGAGCAACAGCACAACATGGGCTTATTCAGCATTTGCAGGTTGCAGAGACCTAACAGTACACAACCACATGGATAATGAACACCCAGACGATGAGTATCCATGGTAATTGGCGCCCTGTGTTAGAAGCAGGGAGCATCTAGAATGCAGACAGGCTTTGTTTTCTCCCTGCTCTACTGAGACCACTCCTGGACTGTGGCTTTTAGTTTTGAGTGCTCCACTCCNTGGAGACACTAAAGGCTGTCAGCCAAGAAGACCAAAGGTCTTGGGTACTTATCCTCTGAGAAACCATCACAGGGCTCTGTGTTTCCATCTTGGGAATGGAAGATGCAGAAATCAATAAACCTGAGGGTGCCTACACGGAGGAGAGATGCTAGGCTGATCTATAAGGCCCCAAAGGGAAAGTCGGGACCCAGAAGTAAAACAACAAAGGAAATATTTCATCTCAGTCCAGGGAAATGAGTCCCAATGGTGAAGGAGGTAGTCAGACATGAAAATGAGGTGTCTGTCATTTTAGGTGACAATGCCCAGCAGGCTGTACTGAGGAAATGCAAGCACTGAGTAAATATTTGAGAGTCTGGTGTTCTGTGAAAATAACCTCATCCCTAGTGGGAATCAAGACTCTTTGGAACAAGATCCCTGTTCTGCCTCAAAAATTATCAAGCCTCCAGTCTCCATGCATTCTGAAAGTCAGGCAATGCCATCTGCCCTGGATACTGTGTCAAGAGGTTCTTGCTGCTGCATAAGGAGCTGAACTAGGAGTGGCTGTCTTCTCCCTCGGGACAGAGCAGGAGTTCTGAGTCCTGGTTCTGGTGGCTGAAGGGAATGTGGAGAAGAGGCAGCGCATCTTTTACCCCAATTCAACACAGAGATGTTTCCATGAGAACATGTTCTCTGATGACTCAAGCTGAGCTGAAAACAGTAGTAGGGGAATCAGTCCTTTTCCCGATCATTTTAAAACTGTAAATCTCTGTGGCAAAGTGATTTGACTGTCAAGAGAAAATACAAGGATGAAAAGCAAAATTCCTGTCCCTGGAAGTACTCAGGGGAGCAGCCCTGGTGCACTTTGTGGTGATGACAGGAGCCAAAAGGTGACATTCACTCTCCCACAGGGAATCCCTCCATCTCACCAACTTCCTTCCCAGCACCAAGGCATCTAGAGATAGACAGGCAAGAAATTTCAGAAGGGTTCTTAGAGACTGTGCTTCCCAACAGTTGCTATCCCTTGTGCCAACACTTAGGTTCCCTGTGTCCATTGTGAACGTTGGTATTTGCCACCTTGAATTTTGTACATAAGCCCAAAAAGAAAGACAGGAGCTAACCAATTAAACAAAAAGTACTCAATAGACTGAGGTTCTGCAGTGGGGCATCCAGAGACTAGACCAAAAGCCCAAGAGCAGTCCCCATTCTGAGGCTAAACACTCACAGAGGAGAAAGGTAACACACATAGAAACTGTCACCAGCCAGCCACTTAGCTGAGAGATCCAACAGGTGCCACCNGCCATAGAAGTGCACAAAACCAACAAGTTGCCAAGTTCCCATATGGGGAT
Source organism: Neotoma lepida (assembly GCA_001675575.1). NCBI lineage: Eukaryota > Metazoa > Chordata > Mammalia > Rodentia > Cricetidae > Neotoma > Neotoma lepida. The sequence continues at coordinate 177,380 of LZPO01066284.1, forward strand.
GCTGTGTGGGAAACCTGATTTGATTCTGCTGGTCTGCACTGCCCACTAAGGTAGCTACTCACCACATGTCGCTATTTATATTTAAATAAAATGAAATTTACAGCTGAGTTCCTCTGTCACACAGTCGCAATTCACCTGGGGAGTAAACAGTTCCTGTGGTCAGTGGCTACCATGTTAGCCAGAGAATTTCCATCATTACAGAAAGGTTTGTTGTGCAAGTCTAGTGATTACTCACTTCAGCATCCTTCAAATGCTCTATAGTGAACTTCAGATTCACTCTCAAGCTTCAGAGTAGGGCTCAGCCCTTACCTGGATATCAGGACTCATTTTGTTACTCTCACATCACTGGTGATGTATAGATNATTCACAGAACAAGCTTTTTTCAGGCCCTTGTCACAAGTGGTACCCTCCCCCAGCTAGCTAAACCCCTCACTGCCTTTGCCATCTTAACTTCTCACCTGTAGGGGTCAGTCAAAATATCACTTCCTTGGGGCCCTGATTATCCCCATAGATAAGATAGGTCTCCTGATTTCTCAGAGAAGCCTGGCCATCAGAGTGCTACTATTGGTTGTGTACTACTGGTACCTACAGTAACTGTCCACCACACTGTCCTGCTTGTAGTAGCCTTAGGCTACTAATGATTTATTGGATAGAGNGATATANACATGGATGGATGGATGCAGGTATAAATGTATGAACAGATGGATTGAGATGGGTGGATGGACTAATGNATGCATGTTCNCACAGATGTGTGAACAGGAATAGCGTGTTGTTACAATTCCTTGCCTTGTTAGTTGACAAAAATTGGTTTGTAAATTATCAGAAAACAAGAACCTT